>JAWWEQ010051420.1:0-10200 GCA_035583055.1 Torymus tubicola | reverse complement strand
CTCTCTCTCTCTCTCTCTCTCTCTCTCTCTCTCTCTCTCTCTCTCTCTCTCTCTCTCTCTCTCTCTCTCTCTCTTATGCTTTAATGTGCTCTGGCGGCACGAAAGTTCAAAGAGCTATGATTTAGCTCGGGAATTCAAGATGAAACTAGAAAGAAACCCTTTCTTAAATTCACGCCTACTTTTTTTATAATCCATGTGTTCACCTTTAAATCATTCAAATTAAAGATTTGTGATGTATTATTACGTTTCAATTTTAATGATTTTTTTTATTGCTTTCTCAAAACAAAATGTTCAAAAAAAAAGCAATGAGGCTTAAAAACTTGTCTTAACACTATTGTCGCAAAAGCCTGTAATTTTGTCTAAAGATTTTGTTTTTGTAATAATCTTTATATTTTCACAGGCGAAAAGAGACAAGAACATGCGTTACACCGCAACACGAATAGTCCATTACAACCTTTCAATCACCTGCAATTGACACATACTTTGTGGTTTACTGATACCACTAACAGCCCGACAAAAAATATATTTTAAGGTTGTTTATTTCATTTGAATGCGCTAGAAAACGTGTATGTCATATGACAGTTTTAATTATTATAAGGTAAAATAGCATTCAATGTAAATTTGTTTTACGTTAAATTATGAAATATTAAATTAAAAACATTTACTTCACTTCAAACAAATTCCTTATTGAAATCAAATACGCAAAATTCTAAGTGACTTCTTGACTTTCTGAGTTTCTCAATCTTTCACTGTAATATTAAAAATTCAATTTTATTTGAAGAAACTACAAAAATGTATTCTTTTCTGCTTCTTTCCAATTTCGTCACCTGCTCTAACAAAACAGAGGAAACGTCACAATTACAACAAAAACCTACAAAGATGTCTATGCAAGTTTTCTCAAAATCCAATTATATTTCACGAAACTGCACCTCAAAATTTTCCATGCAACCACCTGTGTTGTGACCTCGTTACAGGAAAGACAAAAAGAATATCATCTGCCTACTCTAACGAACTTGCATACATAATATAGTCACTACAATCTACCTACTTATCCTTGCTAGTTAACCAAGTACAGTAGATCTGTTGGCGAGGGGGGGGGGGATAAATAAGAGTTAGAAAAAAGTGCTTAGCTTTTCCTCAAATACAATTTATTGAAACAAGCTGAAAATTTTACGTAGGTAATTCCTATAGACTAATATCCAAAATTATTTATAAATATGTAAATTTAAGTATGTGGTTGCCACAATCGAGATGTCTGTGAAATAAATATATTAATTGTCCGTGGGAATACGTGAGCACTCTCTAGAATCAGAAAAGAAAAAGATAGCAGTGAAATATTTTTGTTAAGCACTTTTGATGATTTTTATTTGATTAAAACTGGGCCATTTATGTTCAGACATTTAAACGCAAAATATTGAGTTTCTAGACAAGTTGTATTGAATTATAACGCTCCGTCGATGAAAAACTAAAAGGAAGTACTCAACGCGGAACAACTACGAGTCTCTCTAGAGAACACCGTCCAACTATAGAGTTTTTCACCCCGGTAGTGTTATTGTAATCTACGAAGCGTGCGACAAATGAGCTTTAATATGACTGCCGGTGTATTCACGTGCATGTTCATAGGAGGAAGAGGAGTAGGTGAAGTCAAGGTCTCGACAGCGAACGTCCACTTGCGTATGTGCATTAACACAGTTGGGCAATCTACTTGAGAACGCAATGTCTATACCATGTCCGTGCGTGAGCACTTGTTCAGTAGTGCGTTGAAAATGTTTTTTAAAAAGGTTTATCTGATTCTTCAATTCCGAGATAATTACTCAAAATGGTAGTCTAATGTAGAAGGCAAATAAGAGCTGCACGATTCTTAATGCTACGGACTTTGAAACATCTACGCACATTTGCAATTTCAGAGATATTTTTTTTATTTTTCTTTAAAATAATATTATGCTGTTAATGAAGTAGTAATCTGAATATCAAATTCGATGTTCCGTTGTATATATCGTCAGTTGGCTGGAAAAATGTGTCTTCTAAAATTTTGATATAAAAATTTGACATTTCAGATTTTGATATAGCAAAATTCAAACTCAAATAAATGACACCTTTCAAAAGCAAAATTAGAATTGACGCCTTTTAAAGCAAAAATTTGACAAGACATCTTTTTGTAGTCAACCAGTGATATGCGAACGCGTCTTTGCTGGAGAAATAACGGACAGTCTAGAACATCTTAGCAAATATAAACCTTAATGAAAACGGCTTGTGTAAGCGTGAAACATTTGTGGAAATCCGTCAAAAGTTTGAAGTATGATAAAAGTGGCCTACTTTATTTTCTATTTTGAGTTTGTTGGTCAGATATGATTTATGAATTTTAGAGAATCACTTTATGTCATGGTTCATCAAGTGTTATTATTTGAAATACATTTCAAATCGTAATTGACAGTAACATAGCCTGGAAACTAAAATAAAATAAGAAAGTTAGAAAGTTTATGATTTGCGATGGAACAGGTTTTAAATATTTTATTTTATTATCTTATGGACAAGAAATAAAAATGCATTAATATAAAAATTTAGTATTAAATTTTTTTAGATATTTAGAGAGATACATGGCTATATTTTTAAAATTTAATCATTTGATTTTTAAACTTTGATAAAAAGCATTTGTTCCGCTCTTCATCCATATAAAAACTAATAATAAAAAGAATTTTTTAGAGGTTCTATGAATATCTTCTGTACGATGTTCATGTTCAACAATCAACATAAATACAATTACTGCCTTACCGACGCCACGGTTTTATTGAATAATTTCATTATTATAAGTTTGTTTTCGAAAGAAAACATTTTTTGAGTTCGATTTTATTAATATCTTTCATAGAACTTTCACGTTTAAAAAATTACATCGGTTCTTTTCACATTTCACATTTCACTACGAAGCACCTTACTGTATAATAAAGAAGTGACTAAAATGGAAGTTACAAATATAAAATAAATACATTTACAACGTTCTTCTAGCATATATATACCAAAAACATATATTTATTATAATATAAATATTCGCTACTGACAGTTCATCTATGAAGCAACGAGACTATTAAAATGTTCCTCCTTCTTTGAGATTGCAAACCTTTAAACTTTTACCAAATGTTTTTATACATACAGTGAATCGAATTTTCATCAGCCTCGTTGCAGTACGAGAACTGTTTTCGCTAAATAAACAAGTAAACATCCGAAATCAAACGATAATGCATGCACAAACGTGATCAACTCTTACGGGTTACGCTCCTTGCAATAATACAGCGTGTATGCTTAGGGTAATTAATGAGTTTACGAGCGATCGTCCAATGCGCTCACACTTGCGCGCTGGAGACGAACTCCTCGGCGCGTGATCGACGAGTGATTATTGCGTAACGTGCATATAAGCCCGCGAGCTAAAATACACATGTATAGAAGGACCGAGCTGAGCGCATTCCATAAAAGTTACACGATCGATCGAATTTACGTTCGCATGCGCGCGCTCTGCTTGAAAATACGGAATATAAGCGAGAGAGTGAATGCAGTGCTGGGAACGATTGTTTCGTAGCCCTCCCATGAGGTTCGTTCAAGCAGGCATGCGAAGGGCAAGATTACTTTTACGAAAAGAAAAAAAGGAAAAGAAGGCGTTCACGGGCTGTTTAGCTTTGACAAGACTGTTTGTTGTTCGAATAGTTCTTGTTGAATAGAAGATAAATTGTTGTAGAGTTCTATCGGCGATTATTGTACGCTGGAAGAAGTTTCCGATAAAAGAGACTCGGAATCGTTAAGTTTTCATTATTGATGAAACTGCTTGTGTATATATCTGCGAATGAAAGTACGCAAAAGCCTCTTGACATACTTGACTCATTGTGAGAGGAACGAAATTCATTTCAACTCTTGATGATTAAAATTTTTAATTTTCAACAAAGAGATAATATACAATTAGGAGAGTGAAATATCGATTATTACGTAAGGACATTGAAAACGCGATTAAACTTAATAATGGCTGTTAAATCGTTACTGATGAATTACCATAATACAATAGTGTCTAATTTTCATTCACGATTTGTAAGAAGTTTAATTCGTAAATTTTTTATGATATGAAATTTAAATGAGGCATACAAATCAGCTGATCGAAAGCACGTTCTGACAAGTTCATGGCACTTTAAAGAAGTGTAATTTTAGACTTTACTGTCGACAATAAAAAATGTACTCGAGCCTGTGTCTAATGAATCATAAAATAATTACAATCAAAGTAAACTTTTTTTCTTCGTAGATAAAATTAGATCAATCGCATTAAGTATAATCGAAGAATAATCATGTCAATTTTTTAACCAAACTCTACTGACATTGGTTCAGGAGAAACGTATTATTTTCTATATTTTTTAATGTATATATAAGGTGAATCGCCCAGTAGATGAACAGTTAAGCTGAAGTTTGTGTTTGCCGATTTATTAAAAATATTTTTCCTTGTACAAAATGATATAAGATCTTTAATATCGCAAAATTTATGACGTATGTATAAACGCACTCAAAGTACAAAAGCAGTATATGACTTAAATAAATTTAAATAAAGTATAAAAATATTAAAATATCGGTTTAATTATTAATATAATTCATTGACAATATAGTCATATGTAATAATGAGTATATAATAATTAATCTACATTTTCTGACATTTATTTATTTAAAAAGAAAGTTTAAAAAAAAACAATGGTCAATTTTGAAAATCCAACGACCTGCATGGCATGCTCGAGCCTATACAAGCACGTATCGACATGAGACATCCGTGCAACTCGAGCGTTTCACGTCCCGTCCGCGCGCGCGTATATCAAGCAATATTATCTTAATGAGCGCGCTCGAAATTACTAATATAATAGCGCGCGCGACGGCGCAGCGAACTTGCGCCTACAAAACGAAAATTGCATGAGCTGCACGCGATCTTTTCATATATGAGCTTTTCATCCAATTCCCGCGATCTGATGATTATATTATCCACTGTCAATTGTCGGCGTCAATTTATTTTCTGCATGCAGCACTTTGGCGGCGCGATGCTGCCTCTGATTATCGAGAGGCTATATAAACGAGCGCGCACGCGTGCGTGTATATTGTGTGGGCAGCAACCGGTCGATGAATCTCACGCCTTTATAAGGGGGATATATTATTAAAATGAGGTATTTTCAGCTGTTTGCATGTGATGTGATACTGTGCATCGATTCGACGCTTGCGTATTTTTAGATTGAGAGGGAGTTAAAAGAGCAGTATTTATTCATTCATCATTCACGATTATTGAGGCGATAAAGTAAACTTTTGTTCTTCTGCTATATACAAGAGTCTTGTCACGTCTGAATTCAGAATCGAAATATATACGTAGTACTAATTTTTTACTTCATTAACATATCTTTTAACACGTTACTGTAAAATTGTTTACTAAATAATTTAAGATGAGAGAGTTCTAGTCTATTTTGGGTTAGGACTTACAACACTTTAGTAGTTATGCTTAGTATAGTAATGTTGTAGAAAAATATTTACATTTGCCCCGCCTAGGACGAGACATGCAAAGATCTAATTAAATTAGCACTTTTAAAGTGTGCTTTCTCTTTTATTACTGTAACGACGTATTTTCCACATTTTTCTCGTACGACGTAAATAATTTTTTTTTTTTTTGAAGAACAGTATATAAATGTATTTGTTAATTAACTATGTAGCTTAACTACGAAGAAGTCAGTTTTTCATTCTCCCAGAGGAAGCTCTTGTGCTAATAAAAATGAATGATTAATCAGAATAGAGCAATAATCATTTACAAAAAAAACTAATTATTTAAAAATCTATCACACTATACTTTACTACACTGACACTGTTAATAAATAAAAAATTCAATATCATTTGGGAATTGATACGTAATTATATGAAATAAGCAGAATTTAAGTTTCACTCTATAATTAGTATTATTATTTCTCTTTTTTTTACTTTGAAAAATGAATGGTCAAGGAGGTTACCTGCATAAACCTGGACATGCGAAAGGGAGGAGGGCAAGTAAAGAGAACTTGATTGATTATCATGATCTCTGAAAGTGAGATTTTTCGTGCCTCCAGGTTGTTTGGTGTAATGCGTACCTTTTTCCCACGGAACACGTAGAGGCTCAAGAGTTCTTAATTTTAGTAATGTAATGCTATATGTTTGAACAATTTTCTGATTTTGCTAGTAAATAAAATATTTTTCTGAATTAGAAACAATAACTATTGTTTAATAATGAAAGAGAGTTTTTAAAAAGTTAAATTCATAACATAAATAAGTTAACAAAGAAGTTGTACGGCCTACGTTATACATGAGATACATTTTTCCTAGTTAATGTTCTTAATATTATATTCACCATGAGATTGAAGCTATAAAGAGAGATTTTATTATTATTTTCTAAAAATAAAAATCATTCTCAAATAAAAGAGAATTCATTTTTATATAATGATTATCCCAAGTTTTTATGCAAAAATAAAAAAGCTCAATCCCATTTGAATTTCGTTTTATTAGTTACCGAGAACTGGAAACCTAATGTAGACATGCTTGATTCTGCGAAAAATTTACTGTAAGAAAAGAATACAAATATAGAAAAAATTGCATTTAAAAATTATGAAAAATAATGGAAATCTTAAGAATTAAGTGAATCCAGGAAAAATCACTCATTTTTTATTATTTTTCGCGATTTTTAAATGTACATATCTTTGCACAGCATTATCAGATTTTAACCAATTTTAGCTTAAATTAAAGTTTATTTCTGCCGCTTTAATTATTTTCTCGTGAAGAATTTATTAGCACTTTTTGAATCATAATATTAGTTAATCATCAGTGATCACTTTTCATCCATTTTCCCTCGTGTTAAATTTTTCTGGATTTCAACGACATTCTATAATACAAGAAAATATGTATTACAAAGGTGTTCCTCCAAATGCTTTTTCCACTTTTTATTCCATCGAGTTAGAGAAAAATCTATAGATATCTGCACAAATCAGTTCGAAGTGTTCCATAACAAATTTATAACATTTTTGTTAAAAACTTTTTTAATATCATAAAAGTTCTCTCTGCGAAAGTAGTATAAAATATTTGTTTTGCTCTTAACACTTTTTTCAATTTTCAAAAAGTGTAAATTTTAGCTTTCTATAAGTATCTAGACATCTTAAGAATGTATACTATAGTAGATTGATATCTCCAATACTTGTCTTTTAATTGAATTCTTAAAAGCATGACATTAATTTATTAATATCATTTTTCAGGTACTCAGGTACTTAAACGGTGACCTATCTTACTAAAAAATATACCCAATGAAACAAGTTTCACGGGAATCTGAATTTTATTGAATTATTGCAATTATTACTTTCTAAAATAAATCTTGCTGACCTAGATTAATAAAATCAACAATGAAAGGACTGCAAGCAACAGTATTCATTATCGATAATAAAAATTCGTCCTTAGTCAGTCTCTCTCTCTCTCTCTCTCTCTCTCTCTCTTTCTTTCTCTCGTTCTCTCTTGCAGGCATATGTATGGGAGTGCAAAGAAAAACATGAACTCGCTTAATTAGTGGCTGAATGCGTTTCACTTAACGCTCCGAGCGAAATTGAATTTCCTCTCCCTCCAACTACCAACCCGCCTACTGTACCTATACGTCACACGCCTCGCATCGCTCCTAGATATCTTACTCGAGGCTATCGTTCCTGCGCTTGTGTACAATTTACGTTAGGAACTCCAGTCATTTTAAGCGTTTGCCTTTTCCTTAAACAGTTACTATATCTTTATTATTTTTCTTCGCGATTGTTAAATTAATATATGTGTTTCGAACCACATTTAATAACATGCAACAATATAAGTACTCATTTATCCAAGTAAAAACTGTAGCTCATTTACTTTTCATTCAAAGCCTTGAACGACGTAATCGTAGATTACTCAAATCCGACTTGAATGTTTAACAACATTTTTTGAAGAATAATTATGCTAATATGCTATAGGTTTCTTGAAGTAAAATTCAAAAAACTACATTTTAATATTATCATTATTAAGAAATGAATTTGAAGTAATTCGTGACAAGTCTATGAGAACCTTTATGTCATTGAAAGAGTATATAATCTTTTTTATTAAGTGTAACATATAGAAATCTTTCTCATTTTAATTATCTCCTTAATAATTTCTTTTTTAGTGTTTTTCTAGTATTTTTCTCTCTACATAGTCTTTTATAAATCTGAAAACTAATATAAAAAAAAATTATATTATATGAAATGTAAAGCATAGTATTTAGATTTGTTTAATAATAAAAAATTTAATTTTCAGAATAAAACATTTAAAACAAAATTTAAACAATAATAGTTTTAATTAACAGTAATGTACATACGCTTCACATAAAAATAAACAAATAGCTGTTTTTGTAGTGTAAATTTCATTGAAGAGGATTCAGATAGCATGGCCTCGAACGAAAAGTCACGCAACCTGCTAATCAAATTTATTTACTCGACCGTATCAAAGTGAATGAATGTTCTATAAACTGATTAAAGAATAAAAATAAAAGAGACACAATATTAGATTTAGAAACATTTAATTATGTGGTTTTAAATTAAAAACAATTAATTATATTAAAGTAAATAAATCTATTTTCAGACAATTTTATAAAATAAACTTTTAAAATTCTTTGATATTTGAACTCGTATATATCCGTAGAAATACACTGTATTAAAATTTGATTTAGTTAACTAGTAAAATTAGTTATTATTATACAAACTACAGTATACACAAAAGGAAACAAATAACATGAAGTTATAGATTCATTCTTCATTAGTCTTCATTTGAAGATTTATCGTTATGATTTTTACGTTAATTCTTTAATATTCTTCAAATTATTATTTAAGCAATGTCTTTGAAATACTTTTTTTATAAATAAATATCTTTATGCAGGACCATTGTTCAGGATATTAAAAACTATCATCATCGAAAAAATTTATTTTAGTATTTTTGATAATGCTAATTTCAAAGAGATTATGAAAATTCCAAATATTGCTTTTTGAATTGTATTAACAAAAAAGTAATTTCATATGAAAATGTTGTTACCAAAAAGTGTAAATGTAATAGAAAATATAATTAATACAAGTATGCTAAATACGCCAAAATTTACTCAAAACGACGTGTTCCCAGTTAATTCGTAGCGATATCGATTACCACAAAAAAATAAATACAATTTTGTTGATCTTATAAAAAGGAACTTTATTCTATTGAAAATTTTTATATAGAAAATCAACCCCTATCAATTTGACCTAAAAGAACGATTAAAAAGATTTAATTGCAATAAAAATAGTCATTTAGGCCCCTTAAATTTGTTGCATAAACTAATTGTGACGTTCATGTAGAATATGAACTCTATTTATACAACTAAATGTTAAACGTGCTATTTTATCTCCCCTCCCCCCTTTCTACCACTCTCTTTTGTCTATACTTCGTCATTCTTTTTCACTCTTTCCCTCAATCACTCACTCACTTTCTCCCTCCCTGACCATTCGTTCCCACTTTCTCTTTCTTTTTCTCCTTCTCCACCCCCCCCCTCTCTTTCTCTTTCTTTCTCTCGATGTCTTGCTCCTCAACGTCTATATATATATATATACAGACAAATAAATAGTTAATTCGGGTTTTTACACAAATAACTAAACTTTAACTCAAAATGACAAATTAATTCTAGTCCCAACGATATTGGTAGAAATAACATTTAAAAAAATAGAATAATTTATTTAATTTAAATATAAAGCTATTTCTATTAATTTGTGGTTATGCGGAAAAAAGAGTTCAAGTCTAATTTATATATTATATGAATTCCTATCCATAATCTAAGAAGATAATCTATAGTTGCATTATTAAACAAAAGTATTTTGGATAAGGGAAGAAGTACCGTTTAATAATATGAACATTAATTTCCCAAAAACTTTTTTAACCAACTCATATTATTCTTCTAATAACTACAAAAATAATGTTAATTTTTTTTTTTTTTTTTTATACTAATTTAACTTTCTTGCTGAGCCAGTTGATGTAACGAATGCAAACAAAGATTCCCTGGTGAAAATCCAAAACATTTTTTCCCCAATAACTGACTATATATTTTAGACTTGGCCATAAAATAGGCACTTTTCTTGTCAAGTTATTAGCTCCCGGTGAAACGCTTTTTTCCACATT
>JAWWEQ010051419.1:0-10204 GCA_035583055.1 Torymus tubicola | reverse complement strand
AATGCTTCCCTGAGGAGTTATAAATTAATCAAAATCGGTCAAAAATGCAGAAAATGCTAAAATCACCAACTTTAACCTTCTGCCACTAAAAAACTATAAATGAAAAAAATCTGAAAAAATTCAGGGTAACATATGGGATGATAACATATGGCACTCGCACACACATACGCGCGCGCACACACACACTATACTAAAAATAGTTTATTTCGATTCCAAATTTGCTAAATAACATTCCTTACACATTATCTCATAAACTTTTTTTTACTATCAGGATGAAGCAAAAATTCTTATTATTTTATAAACGCGACAGTTTGACTAGAGCAATTCGTTACGCTTAACGCAGACAATTTAAAGTACCAACAGCGGCTAACATGCCGAATATGAAAATAAATTTTAAAACTTCATCCTGTAAATCAACTATAAATAATATAACAGAAACAGAATTAAATCAAACCGACAGCCAAGATTGGAAAGTTGCAAAAAGTAAAAGGGAAGAAGTAGTCCGGATGATGAAGTTTTTATGAAGGGACGTCAAACGCACATACACGACTAGTGGTTAAACAAACCTCTAGAAACAAAAAACTGCTATTCAACACTTCAACAAACTCCAGACGAACCAAAAATTCAAAGTGAAAACATAAATAAGGTAAAAATATTAAAATTTCCTCCAATTTATGTCAGTGGCGTTAAGAACATACGACCTCTTAAAGAATTATTGAATAAAATAGCTGAAACAATTACACATTCAAGCTACTTTCAAATAATGAAGTTAGAATTCAGCCGAATACATCAAAATAGTATCTGCCTATAATAGAAGAACTAAAGAAAAGAAAACAGAATTTTACACCTATCAGAGAAAACAAGACAAAACATACAAACCCGTACATAGAAATATGCATCCTACACTTGCTTTAGAGGAACTTAAAAAGGAAATAGAAGAAAAAGATCATAATGTTGTAAGAATAAAAAACATCATTAACAGAATATCTCAAAATCCGTTACCACTATTCTTTATAGAATTGGAATCTAGTGAAAATAACAAACAATCCTAAGAAATAAAGCACCTGTTAAACACGATTGTTAAATCTGAACCTCCTCGTAAAAAGGAGACATTCCGCAATGTGTTAGAGGCCAAGGTTTCGGTCACAAAAAATTACTGTCACAAAACACGTGTATGTGTTAAATGTGCAGAATTTCACTTGACTAACGAATGCCCTATTACAACAAAAATAAAAGTAAAATATGCCAACTGTGCCGGCAACCTTCCAGCTAGCTATAAGGGATGCACTGTTCATAAACAGTTGCAACAAAAACTATTCCTGCTGTAAGAGATAAAAACTTAAACTAACTAGATCAAGCATATAATCAACAACAGTCTAATAAAAAATTCGTTACGTTCTTCGTCGGAGCCGGTCGTATTTTCATTGAGCTCCGCTCTGAAATTCCCGTACTATAGTTGTAGTTGCTTGTTGCACATATACAACCTGAAAATGTATGTCTCGCATAACATACTCTTATAGAACTCGAAATACTGAACAAAAAGTTCTTTTACCGTTTTTCGATATGACAATTAGTTTTTGAGCATCAATGCGTCAAAATTGTTTATTTTCAATAGAAATTGTATATCTATAGATATGACCTTATGAATATAGATATACAATTTCTATTGGAAATAAACAATTTTGAGGCATTGATGCTCAAAAACTAATTGTCATATCGAAAAACGGTAAAGGAACCTATTATAAAAAAGTACGTTTTTAATAATAACTAAGGATAAAATTTTAAACATCCTAAGAAATTAGAAACGTTAACAAAACATTTTTCTAGAACCATTTTAATATTTTAATCCTTAAAATTTTGTCAATCCATCCCTAGCTTATTTCTTCACGACAAACATTACCAATCTGGCGCGTGCCTCCGTCGATCCTCTGCCTTAGCCCCGCCTCGTTTGTCGTCGTCCTTGTCGCGCGTCTCCTAAGGAAAAAAGCGCGACGGAGACACTCACTGGCACGCGTCTGCACTGTAGGATACGCGTGCGTGTCCAGGTGCGACGAAGACGCATAAATCTGCGATTTCTCCTGGAGGCGAACGCCTCCAATTGAAAGATGTATAATATGCCTTGAATGTGTGTTAGTATGTATGCGCCTGAATTGAAGAATACGATGCGATGCGGTTTCACGTTTCGATTCAAGAACGTGAATAGACTTGGTCAGGGGTAGTTTTGGTGTTTGTAATTATGGTATTTATCTTCGCTCTGGGGACTAAAACTACATTGAATAGCATCGCAATATATTTTGTCAATTCTATTTGATTTATTTATTTCATGATGTAAATATTATTTTGAAATTATATATGTTCAAAATGGTAAGAAATACGAGATTTGATAAAACTGAATTATCGATTAGTAATATAAAAAAAAAAAAATAATATCATTTTATGACTATAAAAGTAAAAATTTAAGTTTTCCTCAGAATGTATAAAAAATATCATTTCTTGCATCTCTACTGCATTAGGATGAATTATTGATTAGAAGTATTTATGGTATGCGTTTGAAGCAAGAAATCATGCTGAGAGTTGATGGAAGTAATAATTTAAAGTTATTTTGAAAAATTTCAAAAGGCATTTGAACATGTTTCACAGTCGAATGGAAATGGAAATTATCACCATGGAATGAGTTGAAAAACCTGTACCTACATATAATGTATTGTAAGAATAAATTTTTTTATTGGATAAGTTTATTGGTTATTATATGTTTACTTATAACATTTGATATCAAATCTTCTACATGTGTATTATAAAATTATAATTAACTAACTTTTTACAACAGTATATTTAATACTTTTATTTGTAGAAGACGGTAAGTGTAGAAAATACAATAATACTTTAAACTTTTATAAACTAAACAGAAACCGTTTAATGAACTGATTCCTAATAACTAAAACACCAAATACCATCTAAACTTGTACTCCAACAAAACTACTGCACCGTAATCCCGCATTAACGCAAAGAAAAGCTTAGGAAAATGAAGTCCTCGTCGACCTCGCACTCTACACCAACACGACCTCTCAATCAAATTTTCATCTCTCGCGTGCACGCGCACGTGTACACGACTTTTGGAGATCTCAAAGCGACCGAAAATCAAGATAAGCATCGAAGGACTAGTCTTTCTTTCTCTCTCTCAGACACACACTCTCTTACTCTTTCTCTCTCTCTTCTTCTGTCCGGAGGAAACGTCGGCGACTGAGCAAGAGCGCGTTTTCTCTTTTTTATACCCGAGAGATGACTGATAAAATTTTCCAACCCCTTTCCAGCGCCGAGGGCAGGAAATTTCACGGCTCTCATTCGATTTTCGATGTCTGGAACGACGAGCGAGAGAGAGAGACGCACATTCCACGGCTAATTATCGGCGCGTTCCTTATTACCGGGGGGTTCCGATCGACCAGACGGATTCCGTTTTTTTTTCATTTTCGAAGAGGTGAGAAGCTGGCGGGAGTCTATAAAGAGTCGAGTTTATGACTTCATTGGGACCACTGGATTTGTATGTTTTTGAAAAGGAAGGTAGGATTGGGTAATAATGGTGACAATGAATGTTTCGGTTATTGAATTATTAGTTGTTTGGCAAATACTATATTTTATCCGTTTAAATAATCTTTGTTTCGAAAAACTCGCTGAAGTTTTAGAAAAACTTATAAAATATAAATTAATGTTCATAAAATAAAAAATAATTAATAACTGTTCAAATATTTTATTTTTATATCACAATTACTTTAATTTTAATATTATTTTAAAAATGAAAACTTGAGTAAATAATACTTTGTTCATTTGAAACTAGTTTATCATTTATAACTGTTAAATTCTAAGAAAAATTATCAATATTCAGTGCTTCAAGTAAAACATCATTTCGTTGCTAATTTTTTTCATATTATTCACAATTAGAGGCCACATACATTCCGCGTATCTTCAAGTGAAAACTTCATTAGAATACCTGGTATTTACACTTCATAAAGTCTATTTCCATAACAGTACCTCGCATTCCTACCACTCTTCAAAAAATAAAAGTAACGAACAATTCTTCAAACTCAGCGGCACCTTATTGTCTCCAGACTTCAGTAATAAAACACTTATTAAGATTTACGCGAGTTCACATTCCACAGTTCACGTCCATACGCCTGTAAGATCGAGTAAACACCATTTCTCGCACCTACAGCTCGTTGACAGTAGCAACGCGTTGTAAATCGCCGTCCTAGGAAACGATTTGGTTGGTAATCGCGAGATTACGAAGGTGAAAGGGTTTGTAGTGTATACGATGCAGGCGCAGTTCTAAGGCACTGCGGTTCGTAAGGATGAAAGGCGAAGTGGGTGTATTTGACTAGGTTGCGAATAGTATAGTTTCTAGTGTGTGAGATCAATGTAATTTGTGGGTATGATGTGGCTCAATGTAGTTTATAAATACGTTTCTAGCAAAGAATATTATATGAGGTTGAAAAAATGCAAAATTTTTTCTACAATACGTTAGATCCGTTAATTATTCTACACGCCATAAATTATTTGATAAAAAGTTAAAATATAAACTTCCAATCTTCAGCGATAATCTAAAGAATAATGTAAATAATTTGAGCCTCATAAAAACTAGATAGCCCAAAAAAGCCCTACTTTGAAGGGCAACCGGACGTGAAATCCAATTAAATGCACTCTATATACCACTGTGGGAAATAACTCGCGGTGAATACAATTGACACCCTTGGAAAACAGATGCATAGTAAAACATTCGGAAGGAAACGGCTTTTCCAAACGGCGCTTTAGATAACATTAATTGAGTTAGCCTTTATAACGAGCTAATATCGTAGGCTACTCATTGTAATTATCATCCTTATCGACGTCTGCGCAGTTTGCATAATTTTCAAACGCAACGTATACGAATCGCATATAGGCGGAAGTTCTGTACAGAGCAAACGAGATCGAAAGGTTCTGTATATAAGCCAGACGTCTAGACTGTCGCTCTGTGTATATATACAGAGTCAAGGCTGCTCCTTCAGGTAGAGATTCGGGACCTCGATATTGACATCCTGTCGGCAGTTGTTAGGTGTCACGAGATCCTGATCGTATTTGAGAATGGATCCGTAGAAATTAATATGCCCCGTTGCGACGGCGGTGACAGTTTTGTCAAACATCGGTCAAATTTTATCTAGTTTTTGGATGTTCGAAGAGATGATTAAGATGGTTGTTATTTTTAACAAGCTTGTACTTTTAGTAAATCTTTATGTTTTAATTATTTTCTTTTTTTGTGATTTATTGAATTGATATGTCGCAACCTATCGATTTTTTATGTATAAGAACAATATTCTGCTTTTATTTTATAATTATAAATACCAATTCAAAATAAATTTGAGCATTTACATATGAAACGTTATTAATATTATAACTTTTAGTACCATAATTCTAAAATAATTAAAGCTCAAACAGTTACAAATACTAATAAAATCCTTTTCCATACGCCTTTCCATATCAAACCACGTCCATCCCCGATACCGTTTCCAATTTCTTCCGAAAAATCGCACAAAGCCGCGGCTCATTCACAGAATCCAAACATTCGAAAGCAATTAACAAACCTCGGCCATCGAGCAAAAAACGCAGCGTGTAATTCCTCCTCTTTGCAGACACACGCGTATACATCGTCGTCCATGAAATCGAGTCTCATAGTTGGCGCGAGTTACGCAAAAGGCCTTTAAAACTAACAATAAGAATGTACGCACATCCGTCCTCTCTCTCTATCTCTCTCTCTCTATGTCCACTAGAAAGGCATTCCCCGGTTGCAGAGAAAGGCGCGTCTGAACACAGCTGGACGTCCTTTTACCGGCGCCGAAAAATTCGATGGAAAAAGGACGGCGGCAGTGACATTTCCCTATAGGCGCGTGGCCACCCGGTCGCATAAATTGCGCCACAATTAGAAGCCGCGCTCGCGTATAGTGTATTTACACAGGGGCCGACGGTCATTGTGTGCCATTAAGGCCCTGCGTTCACTTTTTTTTTCGGAAGGAAGAGAGGAAAGAGAGAGAGGGAGAGAGAGAGGAAGGACTTTCTTTGGGAATTTTCAGCTGGGCAGTACTTTGTCGCGCGTTCGAAGACGGATCTGTTTCGAGGGTGACAAAAAATTATGTGAAAGTCATTCTTGTAGAGCTGACAAAGATGCATATGTCGCATGCGAGAAAGTGGCGGTTGCACGTAAACGCATACGCAGGGTGTGAATTGGGGGTGGGGCGGAATTCTTTGCGCTGGTTTTGTACCCAGTGGAAGAAAAATCGACGTGTAATTTGCTGCGAAATATTGGTATATATACGAGGAAAGAGAAGCATTTAGATTGCGCATATTTTAGGGAGGAGGAAAACTATGTAGGCTTGGGGTCGTTGGGAATCTGTGGTTTAGTTCTGCTCGAAGGTAACTCATATAAAAATTTCGGTTCTTTATTTTTCTCATTTTCACAAAGAATTTTATTGTCAATTGTATATACATGAATATATTATGAAAACCGTTTCGATATAAATTTAAATTTAAATTTACAATTAAACTATCAATTTACTCGAGAGTTTTTCTAGTCACCCTACACTCAAACCATCGCAATTCCAAATAATTAATCTTTCTCAGTATCAAGCTAACGAAAGATTCAAGAGTCCGTACAAACTCAAAAAACCATTTATCACAGATTCTCGATCGACCATACCACATCCCACCACCATTACCGCGAAAATTCCGCAATAACACACGTCATACGGTCGGTACAGTTCCAAAGGTCCTCGAATAGTAGGCGTAGTGCGAGCTCATTTTTTCGCTATTCGACCGACGATCATCGCATCATCGACAAATCGTTTGCTCGCTTACACTATATAGCTTTGCTTTGTGTCGCGCCGCAGCAGCCGATGCCGCTTTTGACTCCACCCTCAGAGAAAAATCGGAACAATACTCGAAGGTCTCGGTGTTGTACGGCACGGAGGTTCACGCGGAAAAGCTATTTTTCAGCGCAGCGGGTGAGCTATCGTTAATGATGGTTAAACGACTGCGGATATTAGGTTTATGTTATAAATGAAGTTTTTATTAACTTTGAGGTGAATGAAGGTCAGTGGGTTATGGGGGTAAATATTGAGGGTCGGCTGACTTTGATGATTGTAGGTGGGTTTTTCAAGTATTATTAATGGTTAAAATTCTGTTTATGTTTCTTTTTTTTATTTATGTAAATATTGTTGAAGGATATTAGAGAAAGATGTTACGGAAACAGGAGTACGAGTATCATAACAAAATTTTATTTTTATTTAGATTACAAACGTTATAATAATAAAAATAATAAAAATACTGCCTGATAATATATTTACTTACTATATTATAGAAAGATCAAAATTATTTTATGGAAACATAAATAAAACATTATAACTATATACATTTAGAATATTTTTTATGATTGGTGATATATTTTATCAAAGTATTTCTATTTTTAATTTTATTTGTATTTTATTTCATATTTTATTGTATTTTTTACAAGTAAGAATTTTATTTTACTTTAAAAATTTGCTATATAGCAGTATTTATAAAATTACTTCAACTCAAAAATTTGATATCATAAAAACCAAACATTTTTTCCGTTACAACTTCTAGGGAGCACCCCAAGGATATATTCACAAAAAAGGAGCAACTTTTCACATGCGTCATCGCATATACTTACCAGCTCTTTTCACCCATCGCGTATTGTAACGCATCCACGACGTCGACGTGCATAAAAAAATCCCTCGCGTGTCACCTGGACGAGTATATAGCGGCTGCCACTAAAAGGATCTCTAACACGGGAGGTCCAATTAAGACCTCTCAATTAGCGTATATCTTATCGCACGTTTGCTTATCGGTCTATATATACGACGACAGGTGTGCGCTTGCACATAAAAATAAGGGCAGCATAGCGCGGTTACTATACTCATCTCGCGTTCGCGCGTGCTGCATTTTTAGAGCCTATACGGGTGCATATGTGGAGAAACATAGCTTTTTCGGAGAAGTGGTTCGAGCTTATCGAAAGGTTAGGTATTACGAGGTGGTGGATAGTGTATGTCCGGGTAGATTATGGGTGTTACTAGAAGCCCCGCGATTTTTATGGGGCTTCTATAGGTTTGATAAAGTGCAGTTGTGAATTGTATCTGTAATCGAGCCGCTACAAAGTGGTTCGAGGAAAAAACAAATAAAAGCATGTTTAGGAGGTAGATAAATTCGTGTTAATTTTGAGGGAGAATGTTTCTGAAACGTTTTTTTCTGTTTGTAGAAAAAATAAATTTCTAAATTAATCTACTTCTTTCATTTTGTCTATCTACTTTTTACTAGTTAATCTATTATCTATTAGACTTTGATGTCATACTAAAATTATTAGTTACAATTTATTTTTAAAATTATACTGATAAAAATATCCACATATTGAATTTATCCTACAAATTAAAATTTGCATTCTTGTATATTCATTTCCAAACAATAAAACTTATTAAAACAACGACTACATTGACACTCCGAATAAACCAACATTTACACTTTAATCACCACACTACAATTGGCTCCATCAACACCCTCCAATCAATCACCGTGGCGACATTATTCAATTTCCACGCCACTCATCCCCATTGTCCACCTTCTGATTCACTATTACTCCCTAACGACGCGCAATTACTCACCCCCTTGGACTTTTCCCTGATTTTCGCACCCCGATTTCGCACGCGACCCCTTCGCAATACACGTCATATACCACGCAATCGTTTCGCCTCCGCGTTTGTCCCACCATCCAAATATATACTGTACAAACGTGTACGTATAACACTTAAAAAGGTCCTCTTAAGAGTTCTATAGTATACGCACGTATAAGTATAATACTTCCGGCACTCGGTCGACTGGTCGCGTTAAAAAGGTGAAAAAAAACGAAGCAAAAGCAATAATGCAATTCGAAGGGAATTTAGATCTGCCGGAGAGATAAGCGACGTATACGCGCCATTGCGCGAGAGAGGAATTAAAGGGGAGGAAGTGAAGGAGATTCTTTTTTCTCGCGGCGTGTATGTGTGTGTGTGATTTTGGGATCGAGGAGCGTGAGCGAGTCGAGAAATCTCGGGAGAGAAGAAAGTCGCTGCGTCGAGGGTGAGACGCGGAGAGAAGAAAGAAAAAGAAGCCGGACGTTTTTTTTTCGTTGTTTGATTCGGGGAGTCCTTGCGACTTGCTCTTGAAGGAGTTTCGGGCGTCGATGGGCTCAACGGTCGCCTGGCATTGAAGTGGCACGTGTGGACGAGGTAAACGACGTGGATCGAGGGTTTTCCTATAGGTGGTTGGGTTCGTTTTTTGTATCGATGGTTGCATCAGATTTGTCACGTGCTTTATAGTGAGAGTAGTTACTTTTAAATTGGAAGTTTTGTGCTTAATGTAAGAATGTTAAACGTAAGAACGTTTTTATATTTTATGTATTTTTATTATGATACAACTTGAATATGTTTCTTATAACTTACCTGTATGATACAAAATGTAGAAAAACTCTTGAGTTCATTGTATTTTATGTATTTATTTGTAAAAAAAATATTAGAAGGAGTGTAATGTTTTAATAAACTATTCATAAAATTATTTTTTTTTTTAATAAATGGTTACGGATTTTCATGTTTTTCGTAAAGCATTTCGAGTTTATTTTTGAGTAAACTTTGTTTTTGTATGACATCAGTGATCACTTAAACGAAAAAATAAAATTTCTCTTGTCATTACAAATTAATAATAAAATGAAAATGTATAAAATATTAAATTAAATTAAAAACGTCATGAACCTATCCATTAATTCTTCAAATAAATAAACAAGTAAAAATATTATTCAGAACACAATTAAAAAAAATGAAATATCTACTACTTCACTTTCATTTATCAATCAAGAGCCAAATGAAAAGACGAAAAAATAAAAGCCACATTCAGCTTCACCTCAGCAGCAGCAGCAGAAGTCGTAAGAACAAATAACGAGAAATGTCGTTCACACGCTGATAAATCTCCACGTAGTATATATATATATATATATGTATATAGAAGCTGCGTACGGCGGCAAATCCCGCGTGCTATACAGCTAAAGTGACCCCACGTCTGGACGATCACTCGACTATACCCTCGATGCCTATGTGTGTACGCATACATATACGCACACACACACATCAAGTATACATAC
>JAWWEQ010051418.1:0-74362 GCA_035583055.1 Torymus tubicola | reverse complement strand
AAAAAAATGATTATAATATATATATATATATATATATATATATATATATATATATATATGTGAGTCACGAGTGGTAGTATGTAGCGAACGGTAGTTCATTTTTTAATTGACTCTCTTATCGAGTAGTAGTAGTAGTAGTAGTAGCAGCATGAGTATACAATACCGTTGTGTTTTTACTTCCCCGCCAAGGTCTTGGAGTTTGAATTTCGAGGATGAAGGTATATAATAGTAGCTCTTTTTTCATTTCATCGGATACACGTGTATGTGTATATATATATTGTATATATATGGCTGCCGCGGGCTGTTTTCATAACGATTTCTCGGATTGCAACAACATAGGAGGTGGAAGTGTTATATACGCGGCGATAAGAAACTAATTGAATTTTTTCTTTTTTTTTTTGATTAGTAATTAAAGGAATCGTACGCGGACACGAGAGCTACCGCGATGATGATGGATCGGTTTCGAGCGTTTGTATATTATATGTATATAATTGTCCGTGACGAATTATTTACAAGGCGTAGTATAACAATATAATCGTTATCATCGCATGATTTTTAATATCACGGAGCATTGTGTATATCGTCGTTCAATGCAATTCATCATAATTTAGATGCCGTGGTATAAAGGTTAAACGAAAATCTATATAGAGTAATAATAATAAAAGAGATGCGTGAGTGTGTAATTGATATAATGCGCAACGATAATTCTTATCCTCGTTGTGACAATGCAATAAATTTCGTTGATCGCGCGACGACAATAAATAAAACGATAAAAAAAATAACAACAATTTAAGAGTTATTGTTTATATATACGTATCAGAAACCTTTGTACACCTCGTCATACGAGAGAAATCCGTTCGAAATTCTTCGAACCGGCAGTTCACCGGTTACATATATACATATACGCACGCATGCCTGAATTACGAAGGAGATAAAGTCAGGGAAAATAAAGGGAACTCTCGTTCGTCGTAATCATGGGAACCCTATATATGTATACAGACATATACCAAAGAATACAAGGAAGCGCATCAGATCGAAACAAAGGCCGAAGTATATAGTAATACCACCCCATGAGGTTTTACGCGGCGTGAAAGTGAAGCGCCTGCATGAACGTAATTTTAGAAATTTTCGGTGCTCACACACATATACTTCTTACACACACGCGTCATCGCGTTTCCCGGTACGACGACCCGATCACCCTCGTTCCTTCCTTCCTCCATATATATATAAGCAGACAAAAGGGCTTGGTTCACGTATATACGTGCATCTACATAGGCACACTCGCACTCTTCTCTCTCTTTCTCTATTCCCACACGATGATCGTTTCTATATAGAAAAGCCTATACTGCATTTTCCCCACGCCAGATGCTTATCCTTTACGCACTCTCCTACGCACACACACACACACAGACATTTGCTGCTCCCTTCGAAAGGTGGCCCAAATATAATCTCGATGCCTTCTCGGTTCGTGTGTGTGTATGTATATATATACACGCCTGGAGGCTCTTTGTGTGGGGAGAGAGAAAGAAGGAGCGCGCGCGCGCGTTCGAGAGCGAGAGGAAGAGATCTTGCCGGACCCACTTTTCCGCGTGGCCTACATTAATGACCACGAGTGTGTGATGCAGTCGGTCGAACGAACGGTTTTACGATCGAGAGCCTCTCGATCGTCTCTGTGTGTGTGTGTGTGTATATGTATGTATATATACATATATACACACATACGTGTGTTTCGGAAGAGAAGTAAGGAGATGGATGATGATGCTGGACGTTCACACGTTCTTTGAAGGCACGCCGGGTCAGTCTGATTAATCAGAGATGTATATATATATATGTGGGAAGAGATCATCGAGATATACATTTATGGGTAGCTCCCTTTATTTTTTCTTTTATCATGGTATTGTTGGGATGAAGAATTTTCGGGCGCATCGAGGGGTTTTGAAAGTTTTTTTTTTAGATCAGAAGTGGTTGTATCGTTAAGTTTTGTGTGCGAAGTAAAAGAAAAAGGCCGTTGTATATAGTTTTTTGAGGCGAGATTTAAGATATCGGTGCATTTTCCTTTAAAACTATATACACACACACGAGAGCCTTTGCAAACGGAAAAAAAAGAAAAGAAACATTTGTAGCTAATATCTATATAAGGGATCAAATAAAGCGGTACTATGCGTTCGCGGAATTCTCCATATGCAATTCCCACCGGCGTGAAAAATTCGCAAAACCAATAACTGCATAACCTCAAAGAGCCACACTCACGTCTATATGTACTCTATATATACACAGACCAAGCATTCGATACATGTCAATAGGCTCTTAATGAGTCTATTTAAAGAAAACCATTTGTCCTCACACCTTTCCTGCCCCCTCTTCTCTCATACAAGCTTACATATCAAAAGGAGTCCGCACATCTGATTCGTCTCACAAAGACGCATACATACATACATACATACACGCATATACAGAGCGTGCGAAAGATCTCACTGCGCGTATATGCACACACACATATATATAGCATAACGCGCGCTTACGATTCCATTTCTTGAATGGCAAGCTCGCGCGTGCGCTCCCGGTATTTACGTCTAAATCGTTTGTTTAGACTGGCTGAGCTCGCGCACGCGCGCGCGCCCTGAGAAAGAGGCTGCTGTTGCAGCAGCAGCAGCAGACGGAAGAAAATGGAGAGAAAAGAGAGAGGCGACTCTCGGTGACTTGAATGCCGGGTCGTATATGTACACACATGCACATACTCACGTGTATATGTATGTATATAGATATATATATGTATGTGCGAGGAGGTAAGTTTCTCGCGCCATTTTGCGCACGCGCGTACAAGAGAGAGAGGGGGAGAGAGAGGAATCCACTGAGAGGCCGGCTCTCTTATAGAAGAGTAACGCGTGCGCGCTGCGGCGTTGGAATATTTTTCCGGGCGCGAAAGGTCAAGCGCGCGCGCGCGTAATAGCTATGTGCAGTCTTTTTCTCTATATCTATATATGCATGTGTATGTGTGAGAGAGAAGAGATCGAGATGCGAGCATGCGGTATAGTATACAACGTCGTGTCATTGTGACGATGCAGAGGAATGCATTGTTGTTGCATTCGATTGGCCGTATATATGCGAGACGAGAGAGGGGGTTTGGAGGTCAGGGAGGTATATAGACAGACGATGTATATATATATATAGAATAGGGGATACGCTTTGTAAGGGCTCTACGCTTATATATAGAAAAGAATTATAATGCATTTCGGGGCGGAAATGAAAAGCTGAAACTTTCTATAGATATATATATATATATGTTCACACGGCGACCTTCGCCCATCACCTTCAAAACGTGTGTATCGATAATGAACAATTTTATCAAGCGTCCGACACCGAAGGAAAAAAAAAGAAGCAACTTCGGCGCATAGCAACAGCAAGAGAGCGCGGAGAGAAGAGAGAATAATCGCATGCGCCGTAAGAGAGCAAAGTGAAATTTGAAATCCGAGCCAAGAAACTCGATCATCGCATGGAACGTGCGCGCTCTCGTATTATTCATCTGGCATCCTTCGCGCATATATACAGCATGTGTACCGGCACTGTGTATATACTGCAGTAGTAACAGTAGCAGTAGCTCTCAAGGTCGATTTTTGCACGTTGGAGAAGAGAAAAATTTCATGCGAGTGTACTTCAGATGTGGTGTGATGTGTGTGTGTGTGTATATATATAAGGTGCGAGAGGAGAATACAACGCGATTACGACGTTTACGGGGATAGGTTAATCGAAGCGCCGTATAGAGGAGAAACTAAATGCCGCTAAGTGAACTGGAGTATGTACGTGAGTGAGCACAGTGGGAATATATATATATATATATATATATATGTAGGAGAGGATTAAATTTTCACCGGAAAAATTTAGAGAGTGTCGACATGATAGCCTTGCTATATACGCAGTCACGTAATAAAAATGTTACGGGTTTATGATATTTAGTGGGCGCCAATGATAATGATGATGTCGGAGACTGCGATTACGTGGTAGAAAATTCGAAGTATCGGGTATATTTAAGCGCGATTGTGGTAGAGAAAGTATTTGCGCAATAAACGAAATATTCGATGAATGAAATCTGAAGTGTGTAAGTATGGTTCCGCGGATAAATGTGGATTTGAACTACGCTAGATGCGATAATCGTTTTTTTTTAATTTTTATTAAAAACGATAAATGAGAGAGCTTTTTAGAAAGTGCAATACTCATCATATAAAGTTGTGAGCATTTAATAAAAAGAATTTCTTTTACGCTTGGGACTTGACTATTTGCTCGTGCGGATCGTTAAATCAAAGAAATCGCTTAAGCCACTGTGGTACGCAGGCGCTACGTAGCTTCTAAGCGGAGCAATTTGAGGAAAATTTAGAGAGGCAATGAAAAATCGTCGTTTACCGAAAGTCCATCAGCTACGCGCACAATTTGCACGTAATCTTATCCAACGCATTACTATATACATATACTTATATTCAATAATTTTATGCATACGCTTCGTACGAATCGCCATTACAACCAGTGTATCGACCTTTTTGTAACTATATAATATACTCGATGCCAATATTACCGATCTTTTATATACCATTGCAATATGTATACACGTACGTGACTTTCCTCTAAAATCCTGCAGACGCGGTTCGTATCGCGCGTACACTAATACGAATAACGTAACGGGAAACCGAAGCAAAGCTCGCTATATATATATATACATACGCATATATAATTATCTATTACGAGTGGAAAATCTTCCTCTATACAAATGATAAATATATCGCTTCCAATTAGGTTTCACTTTAGAAACGGAATGCGCAATGCGCGCAATTAGGCTAGTCTGGCGAGCTCGATAACTTTGTCATTATCATATATATATAAAGAGTCACGCGCAAAACAAAATAAAAGCTCAACATTCGAACAATGCCTTGGATGACAACGACTGCAAAACCCTCTCCCAAGACGACGATGGATCGCGCGCGAGGTGAAAGAAAGAAAGAAAGAAAGAGAGAAAAGTCTCAGGAGCGAAACACCTTGAGAGCAAAGTTGTATATACATATATAGAGACAGCGTCGAGGGATTCCACGCGAAAAAAGAAGAAGAAGCAGCAGCAGCAGCAACATAGCCGCGGCGACGAGAATGAGCCCGAGCCAGTATACGGCTCGCCTCGTTTGCAGAAAATATGGGATGAGGACCCAGAGACCTGGATAGTCCCTCCTTCTCCTCCTGACGCGACGACACGGGCCAGAGTAACGGTCCATGGATGAAGGTTGCCGCTGCTGCTGCTGAGCCTTCGGGCGCGTATCTCACGCTCACGTATGTGTGTATGTGTCTGTATAATCCGTTCTCTCTCTCTCTGTCTTGGATAAAAGAGCCGAGAAACTACAAGAGAAAGAGCGAGAGGTGCGGGATACTTTATTAGGAGCGAATTTCAATTTGCAAGCGCGTGTTCTGTGTGTGTGTGTGTGAGTCAACGGACCGTGCGGCAGTCGATAGACATACCGGCGACGACGGCGGCGGGTATTTAAAAGGATAGTATGGAAGATAGCGGCGCTGTCGGGATGCTTTTAAATACGAGGGGTATATGTGTATAGTGGTGTGAGTGACTTTTTTTTGGGGAGGGGGAGAAAGAAGATGAAGGGGAGAAGAGGATGATGGTATCAGTCGAGTTAGGTTTTTTGACCGGATGGATATTATATGAAGCTGGGTCTTTGTCTGATGTGCTGGAGGTTCTTTCTTTGG
Source organism: Torymus tubicola (assembly GCA_035583055.1). Classification (NCBI taxonomy): domain Eukaryota; kingdom Metazoa; phylum Arthropoda; class Insecta; order Hymenoptera; family Torymidae; genus Torymus; species Torymus tubicola. The sequence continues at coordinate 68,629 of JAWWEQ010051418.1, read as the reverse complement.
GTGAAAGATGAATGTAAGGATTTGTGGTATTAAGATGTATATTCGTGTTAGAGATTATAGAAGATGTGAGTGGTTTGTAGTTTTTTGGAGTGTGTATTAAAGGAAGAGAGCGAAATGTAGAGGAAGATAAAGCGTTGTATATAAGTTTATGCATGTATGTATTGTACAAACATTTCATGTGAAACAATAAATTAATCATTGTCAAACTTGGCTAATATTTTCGTTGTGAGCGAATTGGATTTACCACTGACTGATATATATATATATATATACCAGTGACACAAAAGAAAAACGAATACGCTATATACTTGTCGACCCCTAATTCCTCTTAATTTCTTTAAAAAGGCGCGTGCATGCATGCGCAGAGTTTCGTCAAAATATTTCTCATATCTGCGTTGTAAACTACACACGCTACCGTAATTTACTGTAATTTAGGATATTCACGGACACACATGTCCCGTCCCATTCATAACTCGGCTACGAAAGAAGGACCGACAGGCGGACAAACGAACAGCTATATATATTAAAAAAGGAGCAAATACATATACTCACTTACACACGTATATATATGGCCGCCACATCGTCTCTTCCACCCAGCGTTATTTCTCGCGTGTGTGTGTGTATATATATTATATATACATACACACACGCACACATAACGCGTCGGTACTCCGCGCGAAGTTATTTCGGCCGCGCGTGACTCAGGGCTTTATAATGCCTGAAATATTATTATTACAGCCGCGAAATTATTTCGAGCGCGCGGAATTCCTCCGACGGCGACGCGCGCCTTAACCTCGCGCAAAGTTTTCTCCGAAAGGTTACTCGGCGCGGCGCCAAGATATGCGCTACTGCTGCTGCTGCTGCTGCTTTGGATGAGAGGAGCGCGGGGTGAAAAAAAACGATGAGACGCGACATCCTGTGTACTGCACTTATCAATGAGCGACGGGAATAGCGTGGGTCGCGACGAATATGACTAATCCCAGCTGCTGCAATGTAAGTATGCGGTTATATGGTGCTCTTTAAGAGAGTATATATATGTATATACGTGTTGAAATAAGGAAGATGGAGAGAGAGAGAGAGAGTTCAGGTGTAAATGGACTGAACGTCGTCGTCGTTAACGCGATTAACATGCTCTCGTGTCTATCTTGTATATACATATACGTGGCCAGCTGCATGCGCGCTACCGCATCGAACAAAAGGAATTAACGAGCATCGGGTCGTATAGTATAGTGGAAACTAATAGCACTGGAATGTTACTCTCCTATGTGCGCGCGCCGAAGCGCAGTCAATTAGCGCTTATTTATAGATCTGTATGTGTGTGTGTATGGACATATATACACGAAAACCGTATGTATATAATAGGTACAGTGCGCGGTTCGGAGAATCAGATGTATAGCGAAAATTTGTCACGCCTGTGATGCACATATATATACATATACGCGCGCTTATATATCTTTGTTGGAGAAAGAGACAGAGTAAAGCGATGGCTTTAATTGACTCGCGCTGTAATCCTTAATTCCCCTGAGCTAAAAATAAACGTAAGTTTGAGGAACTCGCGACTGCAGTATATATATATGTGTGATACACGTCGATCGGCATGAACGCAGCGTTACAGGAAATCCTCTTTTAGCCAGCTGCTGCTGCTACTGCTGCCGGTATGTATGTGGATATGGCAGTTTAGATCGCGCTGCAGCCCCGAGAACAACTTTATTATTTGTTTAAGAAAAAAAAACAACAACATTGTGGTACTGATAGATTATTTATGCAATTATATACATATATATAGGTAATAACGGTAACTGACGTTCGCGTATATACAACGGTATAAAAGTATATGTATATATAAATATAAATATATAAATCCGAATTCTTATACATCCGTACTGGTACAAAAAAATGTTTTGCAAACACGCATTCCGCACATAACCGTAATATATATATGTATCATCGAATCGCGGATGTAGCGCTGCATTATATACATGCACCTTTGCAATAACCGTGATCGCGTATTATAATACTATCGCACACACCTACACCTCCGACAAAGCACCACGCCGAAGACCGAGAAAAAGGTCGTTCGCGACCGTTGCCCAGCAGCGATCTTATATATATACACACGCATACCTATACCTGCGCTCATGCTCCGCTAACTAACGCTTTTCGAGCGCGAAATTCCAGAGGGCTTAGTCACACTCTCTCTCTCTCTCTCTCTTTTACGCGTGCACGCTGTTCTCTCTTGCAGGACAGGTTGGCCGCGTGTGCGCGGTATATATACTCGCGCAAGAGAATTCCGAGTGCAAGGAACGCGTTGGTGCACACATATATATATATAGGCGGTAGCGGCGACAAAAATAGATACCTTGCCCCCGCAGCGTTATATACGCGCGTATGTACATAGGGTATAGTTATACGTATAGTGTATACATATATATACGTATATATACGTATATATAAGTGTGAGCGTGGACTACTCTATACTGCAAGGCATTTTAATATCCGCGCGACATTATACGCGGAGAGAGTGAGAGAAAAGGTATTTGGCACAGAGAGGAGGGGGTTATACAAGAGACGATATGTATATGTGTATATATGTACAGATCGGGTTTCGTAATTTTACGGTGGATTGGAGTATCGGCCGATATGTATACATATATATATGTATATCGATAGAGAGTATGTGTGTGTGTCATTGACTTTGGAGAAATTGCTCTTTGTAATAGGATTTGCACGGAACTTTATAGCACGCACGCGAGTGCTATACGTATATATATGCGATAGTGCGTAAGTGAATAGAAGAGAGAAAGAGGTTTCGTTGACCCCTTGGTGTGTATATATGTACGCTAGATCGCTCATTCCCTCTACCCCTCCTTTTGTAATTTTAATATGCTTGAAATGCAAATGATATTGCCCAACGCGATGTGAATATAACGCGCTGAATAAACATTATATATAGGTATACATACTTCCTTCTCCCCTTCGTTCTCGTGACGATCGTGATGATGATGATGAATCATACCGATTTTTCCACCTTTCGGGAAGTTAAATAAAAGTCGTTTTGAAATTCATGCTTCTTCTTGTGTGTATATATATATATATATGTATATCGTATAGTATGTAAAGTATGACTAAAGAAGTCAACGACACCACCGGGCTTGACATCTTTATCCGGAGGGAAGTATGTGTATGTGTGTGTGTACTAAGTCGACCTGGCAGACGCAACAAAGCGACTATATGTACAATAAATTATGTCGTAATTTTCAACGAGATCGGCGCTTATACACACTCGGTAAATAAACAGATCGCGCGTATATATAGCAAACAAAACGTTTGAATCAATGTATACATAAAATATATACGTATATATTTATACATATTATATACTTACCCACAGGTCAAGCTCAACAGCTATAGAGATTAATGTGCGGATTGGGAAATCACGGGTGTAAAAAAGGGGGGATTGGGGGATGGAGTATTGTGATATATCCCTTTGTGATGATGCGTGTATACAACTCACCTGTAACAAAAAGAAGAAAAGAATCGCAATTAGTCGTGTGCAAAGGCCAATTATGAAACAAGGTAAAGCTATAACTGCGTAGATATATATATGTACGCGTTAATGTATATAACAAAGAAAGAAATAAAGCATATATAGATTGTATAAAAGTATATCGGTACGAAAGAATATCGGGCCCCATTACCGGTATATATAGGTACAACTATCGTGTATATAGGTCATCGGGCAAAGAGCACGACGAGAGAGAGAGATAAAAAAAAAAGGTTCGAGATGCGATACCCCGATATATATATATAATACATCAGCGCGTGTGCGGCCGCGGCATGCTTGCGTATTATATACCGCTCATCGTATCCATCTTCGCGGTGAAACAATTCGTGGCATCCCGACGACGACGTTATCGGCCGCGGGCATTTATTAAGGTCGTTAACTGGTTCGGATGTACATGTTCGAGTGACCCCGAATATATATACATATACGAGTATGTATATGTACGCTTATCAGCTGATGATGACTGACGAGTAACGGCTCCGAAATAAAAAAAAACCAGAGATATATATACGAACGTCACCGGAAACGCGTGACTATAGGTGTCTCGATATATATGATGTGAAATTTCGCACGTTTTTCCATTGGTTATACATTAGGATATATATACATATACACACACATATATGTGCAGTGGAGGCCGACCGCGTTGGTATGCGAAATTTCTAGAAAGTGCGGCTGGCGGCTGCGGCGGTGGCGGTGTTCTGGCACAGTTTTCTTGATTTATTTCGCAAAGCGAAGTGTATATATATGTCCGTTTGCGCGCTACCGCGCATAACACGAGACTTATGTAAGATAATTAAGGTGCGAGTGGTTTAATTAATTTTTGTTCCTTTTCTCTGTATATGTATATACGTGTGTGCGTGTGTGTATTATATTATATATGAGTATAGAGAAAAAGTCTCGTCTTCGTGCGCATATAGAGGATAATCAAGAGATAAGGAGCGTAGGTTGCGTGATTTTTCACGACCGGTATACGTATATTATAATATAGCAGTCCATTAAGATTTTGTTGATCACGAGCTAATTAATTTGTAGCGACCTGCGGGAACACTTATATACGTGTAACTTGTCGTTTTGCGATTTTACTATCTATCGGTTATAGGCAGATATAATTGCGACCGCGTGTATGTGTGTATATATATAAAGTCCCGCTCGAATTTAATTATAATAACGCAGCTTCGCGGTTTCTTTCTCTTTCTCTCTAAATACAATCCAATACCCCAATGCTAAAGAAAAAAAAAAGTAGCCTTCGATTAATGTCTCTCTCTCTCTCACCGTATTATATACAGTTGCGCCAAAAAAGGGGCACGTCTATACAATGTCATCGAGATATATCTCGAAATCGACCTGCCGGCTTCATTAGCATTATATACATTCGGAGCACCTATACCATATAATATATATATAGACACACGTGTTATCCTATAACGCATCTAGACCAGCATAATTTTTTTTTTCATTTAGAGCACCGTATAATCGATGAGAAAGAAAAAAAAAAGTACCGAATCACTTATACCTGACGTAATACTAATATTACAGAGAGACAAACCGTGCGAGAATTATAAACGTGAGTATAGGTATATATATATGACGACGACGACGATGACAATCTCATCGTATAACGCGGATTCGCGGGCGTCCTTCTTCATCCGGCCGTATGTACATACGTTAGTCATCTATACAAAGTACGCGGTGTGCTGCCGCAAAACGATCTCGTATGTGTATATGTGCACGCGAGAACTCACGGTATATACGCGATGACTAACGCTCGAGGAATTCCTCACTCTCGTGCGTGTGTTGGTGTAAAGGCCACGGAGGCTCCCTCTAGCCGGCTCGAAAAAGCCAACGGACTTTTGAGCGTTCCTGCCGCTGCATATGCTGCTGCTGCTGCTATGCGCTTGCTGTATATAATATATATAGCACGCGTGAATGAAGAGAGAATCGTGATGCGCGCGACGCTCGGTCTTCTTATCTTTCTCGCAAGCGCGTGTGGGATTGACGTGTGACATGACATCGCGAACGAATATATGTATGTATGTATGTGTATGTATATATGTATATATGGGAAAATTTATTGGTAAAAGTTGGAGAGTATATATACAGAGGGTTTCTAAAAATTTTCCTTTTTGCATTGTAAAGGTGTTCTTTTGGTCGTTCGTGTATGTATATGCGAAAGTTGTATGGCAAATACGATGCGCGCGACTGTGAATGTTAAGATGTCAGAGTGAATCGATTGATGTATGGATAAGAATGAGAGAGAGAAAAAGGAGGGAATAATGTTAATCAGATTACGCGTTAAGTGACCGGACAATGTATGCGGGTTATGATATTCCGAATTTAAGTTTTGAAATGAGCGAGATATATATAAAAAAGAAACCGGAATGAGAGAGAAGAGGAAAAAAATGGGTCATGACGCAATTTTAAGTGAGGGCGATCGTTGGATTGCTTTGGAAATATTGTGAAAAAGTTTTTTTTTTTGCATACTCTCGACGAACAGGATATTTAACGGTGAGTCGATGATCATTGGATTGACAACAAATGAAGCGGACGATTTTATCGGTCTCCGTGCGAATTTCTACGCTAAATCGGTTGCCATATTATTATTAATATATATAATTATAATCAACGATATTATTTTACTATATCTATATACATTTATGAGTAGCAAACGACACCACAGCCGCTAAAAATAACCTCAAAGGAAACTGAAAATTTAACGCACCTATATGAACAATGTTATCTTTCTCCTCCCCCTCGTAAATTTAATTAAGCGCTCGCAACAATAACCTGCAAAGAACACTTCCATTGATTACAAAGCGCGTGCAGCAACAAAGTCTCTCTCTCGTCTCCTTACAATTTTCAACAATATAATTTAAAGTTCTCATACATCGCCGCGCACGCGCGCCGTTAAAGAAACTATCTCTACCGATTTTTTCCTTACACTATATATATATATGTATATATATACACTCGCGCTCGTTCCCGCCATCACTTTCTCGGATGCTCGCGGAAATCGCTATAGCGGAGCAGATGGGAACGCGATTAGTCGCCCCGTTAATTGAGATAAGCAGCGTCTATACTACTGCGTATGTATGTACGTGTGTGTGCTAATCGGCGGGAACGTCCCGTGGATTTTTCCGTTCACGTTTCCGCTTTTCCGTTCTTACGTACATTACATATAGGCGCAGAGTGTTTCTTCCCTCGAAATACATATACGCGCTCGCGCGAGAGGAGGATTAATCAACGCTGAAGAATCTCTCTTGCGCTCGTCATTATCGAACTCGTTCATTACGTGTACGTAACGTTTATGTGCGTGTATATATATATCTATATATACGTGTGTGTATGTGTGTTTAAGCTTGTCATTATGCGTCGGTACATTCACGTGTATGTCTGTGCAGTAATTGCCTTGGAAAACGGGCTTTCCCGCGCCGATATAGACAACGACGCGGCGGCGGTGTTGACGACGTGTTGGTATCTATGTGTGTGTATATAATACTCTCTCCTCGTTCACCTATACCTAATTGTTCGCCACGCGCAGGTATATATATATAGTACATATTATACGTTATCGCAAAAATCTATCTATTTTCACCATGGGAGAGGCGAACGATCGCATTACATGGAACTTTTTATTAATAAGCATATACACACACTACGCTGTATAGACGCAGCGAATAGAGCGTGACGCTGCTACCACAGCGCGTAATTACGTTGCTGTTGTATATATAGTTGCTCGCACATTGTTTGTACAAACCGCACGCGTAGAGCAAAAAGAAGAAGAAAAAAAACTGGGAAAAATCCAACGCAACGTTGTTCATGCGCTTATGTATGCATGATGTGCGAGCTCGAGAGAGAGAGAGAGCGTTTTGTGTCTCGCGTGTCTTCTTTTTCTCTCTCTTGAGAAGACGCGATCTTCATATAACTGCGCAGATCTGAATTAAATATTAATGAGGATGGATAGACTCATCACTCTTCTTTCTCCCTTGAAAAGCGTCGTCTTGAAGAAGAAAAAAAACAATGAATATAAGTAAGCGCGTGCACTCGCGCGTGAGTGTATTACAATATATATATACGCGTATATACGTATAGTCGTCGTCACATTTAAATAAGAATGTTAATAAATTCCATTTCGTAAAATTTATACGCTTCTTTGTTACCCGCGTCTCTCTCACTTCTCTTGCATGATGCTCTCGTATAGCAAACTATTGCGTTGTATGTACACACGTATATATATTTACACGGACACGGGTCCAAAGAGAAGTGCGAGGAAACATTTAAACTCGCGCGGGATTCATCATATCGGAAAGCCACCACAGCAACGCTGACATACGGACAAAGCGAAATAAAGAAATTCGTCGAGTCCCCACCCATATGTGTCTATATCTATCTCTCTCGTTCTCCTGTACTATATAGGCTCGTGCTCCAAAGCGCTCGCCGATGCATTGAAAAGCAAACAAGGGAATCGGCGTCGGGCGCCGGCGCGCCGCGACTATTCGACTCTTTCTCTCGCGTTCCGCATACATTGTATATATATATATATATATATATATATATATATATATATACATACATATACACGTACGCGTATATCCCACACACAAAGAGCAGCAAACAAAACGCCCTTAACACTGACGTATATATATATGCGCGTATATAGCGACGAGCGACAGCTTTACAAGCAGTGAAATTCCGATCGAGTGACGTATATACACCGCGTCGAATCTCCATTGCAACGTATACGTATGTGTCTGTATACATATATATGTATACACGCATACACGTGAGAAACCGGGTTTACGTATGTGTGTGTGTATATATATATATATGATGCAGGAGAACATAAGGCGAAAAGCCAAAAGTAGGCGAAAGCTCGCGAGCGACGGCTCGTCCGTTGCAACGCGAATGTATATACGGAAAAAGTGGGTTACGAAAATCAGATACAGGTATATACTATAGTACTGCTGCTGCTGCTGCGGAGAGAGAAGTGTAAACGCGAAAGGCTCTCGCGTAACGCCGTCCGACCGCGCTGCAATGCATGCGCATATACACGCGAACGAGTGAAACCCACCGCCGCAATAACCGACACTCTCACGTGTATGTATATATATATAAGTATGTGTGTATGTGTGCAAAAGTTACAAAACGCGTGTATATATATACGCGCGCGTGTGCACGTGAAGTCCGTCTTACTCACTTATACTCGTATAAACGCGCGTCGTTGCAAGCGGTCAGCTGTCTCGTAAACATTTTCAATAACCATTTCACAGCGTAGAAATAATTATATATACGCGCGCACGCGCCGCCTGTGCACCCTTTGACATTCACACACACACACACGTGTGTATATATATGTCTATTTTCTCGTGTAGTATTATTAGAAGGGACATATAAGCGCTCACGTGCGAAGGGTTCGTGAACTTGAAAGTAGAGAAAGAGAGAGAGAGAGAGAGAGGATACAAAATTATTATATAGCAAGACGCGTGCGTGCGTAAGCGTATATATGTATACGAAAGAATGCGAGATGTGAAAAGAGAGACATTACAACAGCCTGCGCGCGGACGGACGGACGAACCAGTGAGTGCGTGTGTGTGTGTGTGCCACACTTTTTTCGCCTTTTACTTCGGGAAACTGGTTTCCGTTTATAATGCATATATATATATATATATATGCGATCGATGTGCACGCGTTTTCTGCGTCTTCTTTCATACGTATAATATATATTTTTCACTATATATTACAGGATCGAGCGTAAGGATTTTTCGGAGCGATTTTTATATATGATGTGTATACCATATATTATACACGCGCTCCGGTTTTCCGTTTTTCAAGCTTCGATATGTCTCTGTTTGTATGTGTACTTTCTACACTGGCTGTATATATATATAAAGAAAGTATCGCTCGAGCGCTTTTCGGGAAGGGCGATAACAATTTGGTCCGCTGCGGTAATTGTATATGTATATATACGTACCCACATATATGAATGTGTGTATATATACGTATATATACATATGGTACGAATGAGGTGTACATGTATATATAGTGTATGTGTGTATAATGTGTACACTGTACCTCCTTTCATTTCGCATAAATTATCACGCGCGCATGGTGCCGGTCTCTTTTTCCACTTCTTCGCGGTCTTGCGCAGGCGCGAATCGTACGCGGCAACGTGTCACGGGCTAAGGCAATTAAGGGACAGGGTGTGTGTATATAAGAGAGAGGGCAGCTGCGGTACTTATATGTATCACGTTTGTATTATACAGAAAAACATATATACTATATGGTTCAATGTCGAACGTATATAAAATGTCCTTTTCCGTGTCGCATTTTCTCTTCTATTGCACGCGAAAAAATCATGCGTTTCTGATATTTCTCATATATATATACACACACTATTACTAAACTTATACCACAGCAGAGAACGCGAATAATAGACCGTTGAACAAGAGAACACCAAAGAATAAAATCCGGCTACTCTCTCTCTACAGCTCTCCTTTTATCTCCTCTCTCTCACCTTGACACAACACCACTTGCATTGTCTATAAAGCCCCTCCCTCTCTCTCTTTCTCTCTCACAAAATCATAATCACAATTATAATCCACGCTCTATGCGCGCAGCATATATACGCACTCTTATACACTGTCGCCGGCAAGTCGGCGCCACTACTGCCGGTGCAGCAGATACAGCTGGTGCGCGTGCGTGCATTCGTTCGCACAGCTTGCATATTAGCAAAATCGCGTATATAGATGTATCGGCGCCATACGTCTATGCAGGCCTTACCGTTTGCTTCGTTCACATCTATATATATGAGATACGGACCCTAGTAGGCGTACGCGTATAGTCTTTTAAGGACACACACTCGTGTGTATATATGTATGTATGTTTATTTCCGATGGTGTGTGCGCGCGTTTATAACGGTGTACGATATGTATATATATATATATGATTGTATATTATAGGTGCGGGAGGTTATCAGTGATTTGTCGATATTTAATACTTTAGCGTTGCTTCTAATAATACGAGAAAGATTTATCGGCGTATTTTTCACTGTTGAGCTATTATTAAAGGTATATACTACTCGCCGCGCGGGGATATTATATAATAATTTATATTGCGCCGCTTCAAGATCGCCGCTGTCGTGCCTTCTGTGTATAAATCTTAAGTACGAATGCACACACATACATATATATACACACATTGGTCATTAGAAACGATTCCCGCTCGGATTTTATATATATATATATATATATATTGTTTGTATACACGATCGACGAGTGTATTACCGCATTCTCTCTCTCTTCTCTCCAAGCGATGTGTGTATTTGTCGCGTCGCGAGAAACAGAGATTAAAGATTAATTGCGACGTACGCGTTGATGCCTGCGCTGTTGCTGCTACTGCTACCACGATCCGAGGGCCTCATTAATTGCATATCGCGTAGCCATTTCCAGAGAAATAAAGCCGCCGCCGCCGCCGTCGCTGGCACGGTGAAGAGGAGAAAACACTGAACGCGCAAAGAGCAAAAAAGTGTACGCAGTGCCCGTAGTATGTATGTATGTATGTATGTGTGTGGAAAAACCTGGTAGCACATTTTACTAACGCGTGTGCACGCAATGGCATCCGTAATGACGGTGTAGCGCGCTGTATACCTAGAACTACATTCATCGCTTTATCATGAAATGAAATCATTTTTTTTTCTTCTTTATTTCGCTCTATCTCTCTCTCTCTCTCTCTCTCATTTCGTAAATTATGTAAAGTCTATTATATCCTCTCTGTACTCCCCCTTTTTTCTTCTGTGTCTCTCTCTCTCTATCGTAATGCTATATTCTTATGTCTAATAATTAATACGTTCGCCTTTGTAATTTCGTAAAAAAAGAGACGTTGCTGCGCTCTCTCACACGCGGCGTTATTACACATTATTCAGTAGTTATACATACATGTGTGTATATATATATATCGCGCGAATTCCAGACACACTTATACATGTATCTTTTCTTGAACTGCCCCTACGAGTGTGTATATATATATCTAATCTAATAAACCTCTTACAATATCGACAATTTTGCATTTCAAGTCTGCTTGCTGTCTCTCTCTCTCTCTCTCTCTCTCTCTCGCGCGCGCGTGCGCATTACGCAAAGGCAAGGCCGGCTTTTCATTGACGACATTACCCGCACACACACACACACACACACATACATATATACACCTATATCGCCTATATACTAGTTTTCTACTGCTATGGGTCGTCCAGTGCAACCTTATAGCTCGACTCTATATATACTGTATACGCACTCGTTCTTTCCAGAGGCTCGGCCACCACACATATATATATATACATGCGTACGATCACGTGTAGGTAATATATATACACACACTTACACATACACACACACACACGCAGCTGCGTGCAGCGAATTGAGGAAGAAAGAGAGCGAGAGAGAGAGAGAGTTCTGTTGCAGCTGTCGCAATAGGCGACGCCGGCTCGGAAAAAGAAGGAGGAGGAGAAGGCGGAGGAACTGCGCGCTGCCTAGAACCTTTCGCACATACACATAGACGTATAACACCTATATATATATATAAGAGAGAGGCTTTTATTCACTCGCGACTTTTTCCGCTACCACCGTGCCATATAGATATATACCTATAGTCTTCTTCTTCCTTCCCGGTTTTCTTCGATACATCAACGCGACTGCTGCTACTGCTGATGATGATGGTACTGTACGGCCTTCGCGTGGCATTAACGGACCTATACGCTCTTTCTCTCTCTCTCTCTCTCTCTCCCGCACATCACACGAGTTTTTTACTCTGTATATATCTCCGATTGCGGAGAGACGAGGATGATGCTATACGCGTGCGACACTGACTTGCTCTGTACACATGACTTACGTATAGACGACGAAGAAGAAGAAGAAGAAGAAGAAAGTGCGTGCCTGTTATAAGGTCGTGGATTACTTTTGCGAAGGCTGCGTATATACCATGCGCGCGCGCGATTGCAGGGGTTTTGAGAAATAATCTTGAGTCACTTTTTATTATTATGTATATGCGCGATTATATGTTGCGAGTTTGCGTAAATCGAAGGGGATTATTATGATGCGATATATACGACGATGAGTGTGTGTGTGTGTGTGCTAAGAATTTTTATGCACGGAAATTTATCAATCGAGTTTTCATTGCGATAGATTGATGAAATTTTATTAACGACGATTGAATTACGGACGATTTGAATAATTCGTCAGCGTCGACGTCGCGGATGGCGCAGATGTCAATATGCTCTTGTACGTGTATATAGATACATATATACTGTTATATGTGTAGACATATAGTCACGCATAACACAGCGTTTTATATATATATATATATATATATATATATATATATATATATATAGTGGCGCGCGTGGCTGGAATTATTGAAATTATATTCATAAGGGATTATAGAGCGTTGGGAAAACTATATAATACACGTACGCGCCAGGTGACAAACTCACCTTGACAATTCGGATCGTTTGATGCTATATAATACGCGCTTCTATATATAAGAAAGAGAGGAAAATGTTGAAAGCTATAGGTATATACGCGCACGTCTTTTATTTAACGAAATATATATATAAGACAAAGAAAGGCGCCGCTATTGAGATAATCCACGGCGATGAATAATTAATTGGGCGAGAGCAAAAGGCTGCAATTAGCCTTGACTTGCTCTCTCTCTCTCTCCCCCCTCGCCTTTTATCATTAAAGCGAAAGGATATATAATGCGCGCAGTCTAATAAGTCTACTTGTACGCGAGTTTTTGCTCACGACGAGTGTGTAAGTATATATAATGTATATATGAGATGTTGTATATATACGCAACGTGCACTATACTCCCTCCTCCCACTCTTTCTCTTGGTAAATTACGTGAGTAATGGAGCGCTCGTACATTGTAGGCTTCATATTTGCTTATCAAATGTATTTAAGGGGCTCGTTTGTAGTACGCGTTGTATTATATATATATATATATATATAAGGATGCGGTGGCGGTGGATGGCCGAAGGGACGCGCTGATAAATTAAGCCGATAGTTTTGCGCTGTGTGCGTATATATGTATAAAGATGTGTATAGGTATATATATATATGCGTGTAACTTTTACTTTTTATATCGAAAGAGAGAGAAAAAAAAGAAATCTCAGCCCGATGTTCATAGTTGTATATAACAACATAGAAATAGGTAAAAGTTGAATAACTTTCATCGCTACACGCATAATCTATTGACATTAATTAAGACACGTACACACACATATCCCCGATACCTTTAAATATCTCTTCTCCACCTATATATTACGAAATATAATGTACTCTCATCAGGTCGTCCACACCGGCACTGTCGCATACACGCATCCTCTCTCTCTCTCTCTCTCTCTCACTCGATCGCACACGCGCGCGTGACTAAGCTTGTAATATAATAATACTCGCGCGCCAATAGACGACGCCGTCGCGACGGCGGCTGCTGCTGCTGCTGCTGCTATACGGCAATCGGGTCATCGCGCCTATATAGTCGCCACCATTCTACATATGGCCACACACGCGCAATACTGCCGCGCGTGAGTATAAAGAAATCACACTCGCTTCTTCTCGCGCCCTTTCCCTCTCGCTCTCTCAGCGAGAGAGAGAGAGAGAATTTTTCGAATTCCACAACGTGAGGAGCTGGAGAGCGCGACATTGGTAAGGTCGTTCCTTTAACTCAAGCGCCGTGGGAGGTATTTATATATACACGTATATACATATACATACACACACGCAGCGTGAGAGATTGGAAATCTCGCGGGTTATGGTAATAAGAAGTGCTTGGGAAATTTGTCGAGTATATGTTTGTATGTGTGTGTGTGTGTAGATGTGGGAGAGAAGCGAGATTTTTAAGAACGATTTTTATTGGAAAAGGTGATCTTGTATATATATATGTATGTGTGCGTTATGATGAAACGAACCATCGTGGGACCGAGAGAGAGAGGAGAGTTTTCGGTTTCATTATTGTAATGACGTGTATTGTAAAAACGAGAGAAAAAAGAAACAACGAAAAAAAAAGAGCCAGGTGGGCGTGGATATATAAGTGCGAGTCGTCGCGTGCGTCTGATGGCCTCAATGAGTTAAGTAATTATTATATTACAAAAACGCGTTACGTTTCTTTTTTCCGCTCACATTTCGTTTAAAAAATAATATGAAAAAAGAGCAAAAAAAAATTACGTGCTATATCTACTATATATATATATAACAATGCATTGTTTTCAATTCGCCGAAGCTTTGAAAAATCTCCTCTGCTACATACATTGCACATACAACGTCGCCTGGACGACGTCCAAACATCTGCATGTACGTATATCACGAGAGGAAAAAGAAAAAATATCCTCCGCGTCTGCATTCAACTATGATACAATGTGTATGTGTATATATAGGTACGTATGCATTTATTTATTCGGCGCTCATCGCGAGTTCTATATATTTTCCCCCCCAGCGCACTATTCTCAACCTCTTCCGGCCTCTAAAAAATCTCAAGCCAACGGGTTCACGACGATTCCTTATACCACGAGGCGCCTAGTGTATATAATAGTGGCCTGAATAATCGAGGGTAGGGGAGCTGAATAAACGCCAAGACAGGTTAATTAGGCTCTGCCAATTTCGCTCGTTCGCTTCGCTGCTGCTCAACTTTTCTTTCGTCCCGGCTATGTAGTATACGTGTGTAGTGCATATATAGTGTTTTTTTTTAAACGTTGATGAGTCACGCGAACGCATATATAGCGGATATTGGATTGTGGGTTATAGATGTAATTTTAGGTTTACTATCTACTACTTTTTGAATTTGCGAAGGGTATATATATGCATGTGGTTTGTTGACAGAAGTGGACGAGATAAGGAACGATGGCTGACGTGTGTGATGATAAGGAGAGAGAGAGAGAGAGAGAGAGAGGAGGATTGTAAGTGGACTTTTTTGCTGTAATCGGCGATATGTATAGGATACATTAGGTCGGTATATTTGTGTGTACGTAGCGAATTGGTATAGTTTAGATAAAGTTTGATTGTAGAGGGTTATTAGCAACGCGTATATATAGATGTATAGTAGAGGTCGAAATTCAAGCGGCGATGTGTAGATCGAGTTTTTTGCCAATATGTACGATTTTTTATTGTTTTAATTAAAAAAAAAGGTAATCAAGCTTCTTCTTTACAGTTAGAGCCGTTGAATCGAATTTATATATTTTAAGACGGAATTCCGGCCGATAAAAAATTGAATTTTTAATTATCATTTGTTCAGCGCTCGCTCGTCTTATCTTTACGACTATATACAGATGGAAGGCGAAGATTGCGGCAGTGATAAGCAACGCGTATAAATATATATTTTTTCTTCTTTTCAGAGAGTCCGCGCGAGCACGATTTTTCTCCGATAACCGTACGCTTAATGAATCAGATCGAATTTTTGATAAGTCAACGTGTACATATATAGTGCTATTTTCAATTAACCTTTGTTTCAATCACTCGATAAAGGAAAAAAAAGAGAAAAAATAACGGTGTATTGCACAATAAGACCCCGTCAAGTCTCTCTCTCTCTCTTCCTTTCTCTCTCGTAAAGGAATTTTTCACAATACATTTTCGCGACGCAGTTGTTACAAAACGAATTAATATACGTTATATTTGTATTGCGAAAACATAAAGGACGAATGTAAGAGAGAGAAAGAGCGAAATAAAAATTGCTACACACAGAGAGAATTCCTCGCGAGGTTCGATTTTCAATACTTTTATGCGAAATGTATTTGAAAAGATGCTTGCGTATAGACGAAATATCCTCGTAAACAGCGTATAAATATTTTCACCTTTAGCAAATTCCGATGAGGTAAATTTTTATTGATATATAGTAACAGCAGTATAGGAGCTTACATTACGTTATCTCAGTGCTGCGTTGTTCCTTGCGCAGTCGCGATTCTTTTTTGTCCTCGCTTCTTTCTCTCTATATAATACATAGCGATATCTTACGCGACGACGTACGGCGACACGCGTCTGTGACTCTATGATTTTAGTAACACGAGTAGCATCGGTAATTTATATCACGCGCGTGCGCGCGGTTATCCGTCCAAAGTATATGAAGAGAGAGAGAGGGAAAACCGTTATTGCTCAACGTGTCGGCCGGTTGAGTGAAATGAATCCTGCATAGGTGCGTGCGTATATATATATATATATATACACGTACGAGGTAAATCGATGGATCGCTTTTTTTCTGGTGGTATGTATATACATAGCATTCGCGTGATGTAACGAGACGGAAAGTTTTTCCTTTTTTTTTCGTTTGACAAGTAATTATATGCTTTCGATTGAAATCGGCTATTTTCGCGTGTATATCGATATAATGTATTGTACAGTTACGTGTTATACAGTATATGTATAGAGTGAGAGAAAAATATTTCTTAATTAGTCTATTAGTTGGTCTCTTCATGTCAGATTATTGGTATGTATGAGATGATAAAATATATATTTAATATTCGACAATAATCGGCCTGTGAAATCGCATTTTTTTCGTGTCACGCATCGTGTGTCGAGTGGAAGAATTTTTTTTCTAATCCATTATGATAATCATTGACATCTAGATTATCTATCTCACGCGGCTAATTTTAAATTCACAGGCGCACACTCATTTTTTTTTTTTGATAAATACGAGGAATTCAACGTCTCTTTCTCCGTATTAAATACCCGAATACTTATATATATTCGAATGCCGTACGCACGTTTTCCTTATAAACGACAGAGAAGAAACGGAAATTTTAAATATAAATTAAAATTGAGTAATTAATCTTCCGAAACCCAATCATATACGTATAATACACATACATATATGTGTATACTTATGTGTCTAATTCGCGCCTATGTATAAACAAAGAAAAGACGAAGAGTCACAGCAGACAGACATATACATAGAACACAACGCATAATAAAAGAAGTCGAACTAATGCGAATTTAATTCCGAGTCTGGCGTGCGCGCACGCGCGCTGGGTTTCCAGTTTTTAAGCCGGTAACACACTTTACACGCGATTTCTCACGCGCAATTTTTAGTGCGAAAGGTCAAGGTTATAAGTAGCCTCAATTATACACAAAGGAACGAGGCATGCTCCCTTTTCGTAATTGGACGACCAACGTCTACTTGCCTGTATACGCGTACTGTTTTATATATATATATAACTACTACGCAGTTGTTGTGCGAGTGTTGTGACCTTCGAGAGCGGGAATCGTTCAAAGGAATCTTGCGAAAACGCGCGGTGGCGGCTCTCTGTTAAAGTGCTCGCAAAGTGGCTGTAAATCAAAAATCCCGAATAATGCAATAAGCGGAACCGTCGCCTGTTGTCTGCGTATATATATATAATATACACGTATACATATACGGTAATTAAGTTGGACGCGTGCGCACGCGCAAAAATCTTTTAATCGCCACTGCCAATTGTGTATACGCAGTAGTATACAACTATACTCGCTTGACCATCAGAGAGAAAGAAACACATTAAACTTTTTTATCGCCCATCAAAACAGCCATACGCGATGCCAATTCGGCACTAAAAACTCTCCTCTAAGCAGCGATAAAGATTGTATATATACACACAAACTTCGCGGTGCAACTATATAGAAAAGTTTCGCGGATTACGCGCTCGCTTGCGACCGAGATGATACATTGCAATTTAATTTGCAGAAAGAGAGTATATAATATTTAAATAGTATATAACTGCGTAGCTGTGCTGGTACCGGAATAATTCAAGTTATATTGCATTATACTTATAATATGCACGTATATAAGTGCGTATATTCTCGGTCATCGTGGACATTTTTTATGACTTAATAAGCCAACGCGCGCTCACTCGGTTCCAACTCTCAGTCGCTGCGTATAAGCTAGAGCACAATCGTACCATCCATAAGTGCGCACTCGTTCTCTCTTTTCTCTCTTTCTTTTTTTTTATGAAAATAAATGTTTTGATTCGATGATTCACACTGCGTAACATATGTATAATTACACGTCGTCCCAGCCTTACGATTCTGCGTACATTTCTGCGTATACACATTATAATAATTTGTCGATAAGTTCTGTCACCCGCGCATACGCGCTTCCGTTTCCACGTATCATTCATGACTATATACGTATCATTTTTCAACGCATAATCCGGCCTATTTTACGCAACTGATATAACTGCAAAATTCGCATTTTTTTATATATACACACAACCGAACCGCGCCGCTTTCTCCCGATCCTTCCTGTCGATTCGCGTATATATTATACATTCCAACGCTTCACTTTATTAAATAATAACATATTATATAAACCATACATATATATATATCGTGCGCATAAAACGTACATATATACCTCTTCTTTCCGCAACCCATATATATTCATATACGCTTCATACTCCCACCAGTTCGCGCGTTATCGAGCATCGCGAAACTAAACGAAACCCTACTAACAATCTCTCTATATATACATATATACATCCACAGAGCAGTATAGTGTTAAAACGAACTACAACAGCGCGCAGGGTGAGTGGGTGCGGGCGGCGCGCAACGCGAGCGTGAGACACACGCAACGTATATATGCACACACTATATACAACAACTCTCGGGTATATAACGAGCGCTTGCTTGCTTGCTCTCGACTTGGCCGACCTTCACCCGCCTCGCTGCTGCTGCTGCTACTATTATGCCCGACGCCTGATTATGCTCGTTACACCGCGCGGCAGCAACAGCAGCAGCAGCAGCGTGCTCTCGTAATTTACGGTTAACCGAACGGAAACCGAAGGGGACCCGCAGCCCAGCGAGAGAAAGAGAGAGAGGAGAGTCTAGCTAACACAGAGAGCGGTGTAACGAGGTCGAGAGAGAATGCTTATAAACGAATGAGAGCCGTGCGCGGCGCAGTCAGCAGCAGCAGCGGGCAGAGTTGGTATGGTATGGGTCTTTCTTTAGCGTTACTACTATGCTACTCCTATCCGTTTGTTCTTTCTCTCCTCCTGACCTCTCGCAAAAGGAGGTTCGCGCGGCGCGGGCGCGCGCTTTGTCGGTATGTGTATATGTTTGGAGGTCGCATGCGCTGAAGGAGCACGGAGAAACATATATATATATATATGTTGTCTGTCTGTCTTTCTTTCTTGTATATATATATAAGGGAGGGTTTACTTTGCGCGTATCGCGCGCGAAAAGAAACAATATATGTATATTGTGAACGAAGGAGAGAAATGCAAATGAGTTCAGTGGAACGAAGCGCCTAAGAGAGGAGAATTATTTGGTTGGGCGCGTAGTGAAGAGTATATAGTAGCAAGCAATATACACTGGTGGAATTGATGGTTAGCTTCAGATTGGAGCTGAATAAATATCCGTGGAGGGAGATGAGACTTTAATGATGTCAGCGACGACTACTATATAAGCATGAGAGGGGGGGGGGGGGAGAAACGATTGTTTCGTGATTTAATGGACGCCGGCGATTAATCGTTGTATAGAGAGAGAGGATGCAAGTGAAAGCGCGGTGAGGCGATTCCGGTGAAGTTTTTTTTTCTTTATTCTGCGAGGTTCGAAGTAAAATCGGTTGGTATATAGTGGCCTACGCCTCATAATGATGACGACGACGACGATTGACCAGTATTTTTAGAAGTTCGCGGTGGTATTTTTTAGACACCGGCTGTCTTTCCATTTCCGTGCAAGCCTAATTCTTTTTTTGTTTTTCTTATCAATCAAATCCATTCTTCGACGCCGAAAGAATCGTATACTGGCGGTTCTAAAAAGCCACAGGCAGCAGCTGAAAGTGCAAAAACTTGAAAGTCTGACACAAATCCCCTCTATATACTCACACTATCCGGTAGCCAGACAGACACGCCGTAGCCGTCAAAATGCACGTTAACGCATGTCGATCGCTGTTTCTTCATTCTACCCCTCATCATGCGCGTGCTCGACTGCACTTTCGCGTAGAATCTGTACGCCCTAGCCTGCGTATATATATATATATAGGGGACTCTCAGCCGTAGGGGAAAATTGCAAACGCGAAAATGCCAGCAGCGGAGGCGGAGTATATTTCTTCTTCGCTCGCTACTTACACTCCCTCTTGGATTTTACGAGCTCGCAACGCGCGAGGCCTTGAACTTTTTGATCCAAGGGTGTTGTAGAAAAGAAGAGAGAGAGAGAGAGAGAGAAATTCTTTGAGTTCTTTGCGGGTGTTTTTTTATTTTTATTTTGGATGAGTTGGAAGCATGTGATTGATGAATATTGAAGGACTATACTCGTCGCAGCGATGGTCGTGCGCGTGTGTGTGTGTGTGTGTGTGTATATTGACGGACAATAATTGAAACGCAGCGTTGGTGACGGGGAAATTACCATATTCTTCAAGTGTCGGTAGTAAGTATACGCGCGCGGGTTTACGATAATTGCCGCGAGAAAGACGTGAGATAGAAGTAGAGTGTTTTATATATATGTATATACACACACATACGATTATAATGGCGTTTTGATATGACAAAAAATTGACGATTATGGTAATTTGTGCACCGGTGTAGATATATATATACATATAGCGATGTATGATTGTTATTAAACGTAAGTACATTTTAAATTAAGCAATGGAAAAAACGAATTGCGGTAGTCTCTGTACTCGCGCGTGTTTGATTGTATCAAAGGCGGCGCTATACGACGATTGTTTCGAAACTCTCTCGTCGATTATGACCCGGTTAATATATGTAATAGTTTTATAACAACGCGAAATATCATGCCTTTCTGCTTCCCGTTTAAAGAGACGCTTTACGCGAAGGAAAACCAAATCGCCGCGACGAGAAAGAGAGAGAAGGCCACAAGTAGCTTATACATACATATATACACACATGCACAAGTCATGTAAATTCATCAGTCTTGAAGCGCAAAGTCCTTCGTTTCTTCTCTCCTTGTTTGCGTGCACGTTAATAATGTAAATATCAGAAGGCGCCTATATAAGCGAAATTTATCATTTTTAAATCGGCAATAATAGCATGCGGCGTGTGTGCTGGATTCATTGGTAGCCACAGCCGCCATTGAGCGTTAAATTTCGTTAAACTCACACAAAAGAGAGATACATATCAGTGATGGTGTGTCGTATATATTCTACGTGTATATATAAAAGAGTGGAATCGATTCGGGCCGATTGTCGCCCGGGCGTATTAAGGCCTTTTAAAACCGGTAGTAAATCACTGTGCGAGTGTCGCGCGCGCACTTTGCTTCGTTTCAAAGCTAATTCAGCGAGTGAAGGAGAGAAGAAGCGCGCGCGCGCACGCGTTGATTGTCGGTCAGCGGCAGCGGCAAGTTGTGTATCTGTGTACGTGTGTGTCACGTGAGTAACTCACGTGTGTGTATGTGTATGCGTAGCGAAACAGAAGAGAGAGAGAGAGAGAGAGAGAGGATGACAGCTGGTTGCCGTCGGGGATGGAGAAAAATCCAAAAGCAGCTGCCGCGTTACTATACTATATATACCAGCCGGCTGTGTATATATGTCTTTTCTCTCTCTCTTTCTCGAGACACACAGACACACAGAGAGATGTTAGCATGCGTGAGTGGGGCGCTGGTATACAGTTGGTTAGGGGAAAAGAGGGACAGAAGCCATTCATGAGGATTTTAGAACGGATTCCATTATACACTCACACCTATATATATATATACGCACACGCATATATACAGATGAGAGTATAACAACGCGCGGAGTGCGGCGGAGAATGATTCGCGAAAAATTGTTATTCCTAGCGACGCTTTCGCGCGCGATACGTCGCGTACATACTGATCGTTGCTTTATTTCCTCTCTATCTCTCTCTCTCTGCACTATACTTTATAACGACAGGAGTGCGAGTGCCGCTATGCGTCATTGACGTCGTTGCCGTTGCGACGAGTGTATATATATATATATATATATACAGTGGCGGCTTCCTTTCATCACATATACGCTATGGAAAATTAAGAGAACTTTTTGAGAATCGTCTTTTTTCATACGCAGAGGGATTATATATATATGTATATATAGACGCGTTGGCGCGTCGTCGCGAATGATGATCTGTGCGTTCATCGGTTGTGAGTGTGTATATATATATATATATATAGGTACGCACACGTCAATATAGTCAATACGTCGTGAATCAACAAGTTGTGTTACCACGCACGCGCACTGGTGAGGTTCTCTCGTTTGCATAATAAGTCTCGTGGAGTTGAAAACGCTCTTAGCAATTTTTCTCTCACTCGCATACTCGATGCGCTATTTATAGTATATGTAAGGTTTACTGCCAGGTATATACGAGGACGTGGTTTTGTTTACGTTATTATAATATAGCGAAGTGTAGTAGCAACAGCAGAGCGCGAGGTTCGATAAATAACACGCAGGGATGGAGAATTTAATTACTCGCGCAATCATTTACGCATATTATATATAAATGTACGCGCGAGTGGCACAATGCGTCCCGTTAAACAATAATCCCAGCGATATATATATACACAACAATCGACCTCGAGTGTTTAATAGCGTTGAGAGCATTTGCACGAGCGTCTCTCGGAGGCATTTAAAAAAGTTAAAGGTACAATTAAAATACGAAAGAGAGAGAGGGAGAGGGTCGCAGTACAGCAACAGCGCCATTCAATGCGTATTTCCATGTTTGAATTCGCGTCAAGCGCCACGCGCACGCACGCATACAGTGAGTAGAGGCTATATACACAGGAGAGAAAGAGAGGCAAAAGCCCCTTGGAAAGAATCGCGAGGGCTTCCATGGAGGCACAATGCTGTGTACTGGCGACTATATATATATATATGTACTATGGTCGTATAATACTTGGCTCTCTTATATATACGTGCGTATATACACATAGAGTATAAGCTATATAGCGAGCTTGCAGCACTTGAATCAACGCGCGCGACTAAATTCCGAGCACGAAAGAAAGAGAGAGAGAGGCGAGAGAAAAGCAAAACAGTGAAGAGTTTCGTCGAGTGTTGATTGTTAAGGGCATTTACGTCGAAAGAGTGAGAGAGAGAAAAGAAATAAAAGAACGTGTCTAACGAGGAAGGAAGCGAGATGAAAAAGCGAAGGAGAGATAGACGGCGAAGCGATTAATTTCAATTTTTATTGTGCGTGTATATATGTATGCAGTCTCTCGTATTCGTCTTCCACCCAATCAACGATGTTTTAACATTCGAACGACGAGAAAAAGGTAATTTGAAAATTTCGAAGATATTAATGTAACGTGCTATAGTAGTACGTATATATATACACACACAGTTCTAGTGTACTGTAATATACACAATCGATTTATCGACTCGCGATACCGTCTACAACAACAAAGCCTTACCGGCGTTCTACAACAACTTATACTATATCTATCTCGAGAGCTTTCTCCAAATCCGTCCATCCGCTGGCACTTTACAGCATCTCTCTCTCTCTCTACGAGGTGAAAAGTACGTAGCGTACTTTTAGAGATATATATATATATATACTCAAGTATACTGTGCGCGGTAGGAATAGAGCGAATTCTATATCGGGGCGGCCGTAAAATCCTCGAGTTTTAACCACTGCTATATACTCTTCTTTACAATTGCACGCTAAAAATAGCTATACGCGTGTGAGGAAAGTTATCCCATTTACGGTGGCGAAATCGAATTCGCGTATATATCCATACTTAAGGAGCGCTTCATCAAAAGACGCACGCGTGTATATATATATATATATATATATAAGTGTTATGTTTGAGGTCGCAACGAGTATGTTATTGTTATGATTGAAGAGCGCGCGCTCGCGTCGAATTGACACTGCACTCTCGTCTCGAATATTCGTGTTTACTCTTTTTAAAAAATATACGCCTACAAACGTGTGCCGCGCTCACGAGCAGCGGGTGAAAAGTGACGGTCTCATTGTTACCAGTGAAAACATGCGCGCTTGCATGAACATTGACAAAGGCATATATATATACGATTATATGCGTATATATTATATATATATATATATATACCGAATATAACCACCGACTTGTATTATAAGTACATGTATCCCACGCTCACACGGTGGTCCAATACTTCTCTCTCATACCGATACGCGTGGTGGTGTCGAATATATAATATGTCCACAGCGTTGCGAGAAAGGAGAGCCGTATAACATATATATACACACGATGCCAGCATGCCCCAACCTCCTTCGCGACTTAGGAGAGCGACCGAGAGAAGAAAGGATCGAAGAGGTGTATATATATATATATATATAGGCAGTATAACAGCAGCGAAGGAACGCGATACGTTCGCCGGGCCATTTAAATTGGCCCTCGCGGCTGCGCAGCGGCGGCTAGGATTTTTTTTTTTCAACGGCATGCGTGTTTATGGAGGTCGAGAAAGAGGGCTTTTAACGTGTATGCGTGCGTCTGCATACATGTGTGTGTATAGATACGCGTGCGAAAGAAGTAGTATGGTGAATCATCGTCAAATATGCGTGTGTGTTTGTGTCTACGTCGCCGCTACTAATTTGGGTATTAAATTATTCATTAGGAGACGAGGTGGAATGCGCGGCGGGGAAGGAACGAAATGACGGTTGGTATGGCAGAGCCCGACGGATTTCGACGAATTGGTGTGAATTCTTGCCGAGGTTTTTATATAGTAATATAGCGAAAGGAAGCGGTATATATATATATATATATATATATATATATATATATATATATATGTACTTGGTTCATGACAGATTTGCTTTTTTTCATATAGGGAACGTTGTGTGTAAGAAAGAGCAATAGGGAAATGAACAAATTTGGTTAAACAAAGCGATTTATTTACGGTTAAAACGATTTTTAAAAGGTCAACAATGCTATAGACGCTCCGATTTGAAAATCGGAGCAATATACAAAACATAGCCCTTTGTTTACCGATATATCGTATCCCCTTCGATTTCGCGCAACAACATAAGCTTACTCTTCCATATACCCATATACAGCGTAACCTACATTATATATATAACGTAAAAAGAAACGTACCTCGCGCGCAGGTGTAAACAAACACTTATACCAACTGCGATTTCCCTACATACATATATATCTTACTCACTCGCGAATCGAATGGAAACACAAAGTCGTCGTCGGTTATACACATATACTTATACCTATACCCATGACGTGTCGCGTACACTAAATAACGGCCTATACCGACAGTTAAACCCAGCGGCAGATAGATAAAGAAGAAGAAGAAGAAGAAGTAACCGAAACTTACCGTGCGAAAGGCTGCTCCTCGACCTCGTAGAGTTCCTCGAGGCTCTGGCTGGCCAGGAGCCTCTCGAGTCGCTCCGCCGTGGGAGCGAGGTGGCCCGGGATGCTGGTAGTCTCGAAGAGGCCGTCGCCCGCCATATCTCCTTCTTCTCTTCCTTTCTCTTCCTCTCTTCGCCTCCTCCTCCTCCTCCTTCTCCTTTGCAAAATATATATATGCTTGCCGCGACGCGCCGGCACACTAACTTCTCTCTCACACGACGAATAACCAAGACGCGCGGGCGGGCACAATGTCCCCGGCTCGGCAATTGCGCGAGTCTCTCGTTTTCTTTTCTATGGATGCGTATTTATAACGAAATAGCAAACGATGGATTCGACCGGTAAACCCTCGCGCACTAGTTATTATATACTAACAACACTCGGCACCGGACATAATACCTAATCACACTTTAATCTTTCTCTCTCTCTGTATCTCTCCCTCACACTCAGGTGACGAACATCAACGGCATCGTGGCACAAACAACAGCAACAGTCGAACCCCGCGCGCGCGCGAACGCTCGTGAGATGTACGCAGGACGAGTAGTATATAGACAGAGAGAGAGAGAAGGGAGGGAGAGGACGACGACAACGAAGAACTACTCTCCACAGGTAGGTAGACAGCAGGTATATATATGTATATATATAATGCTATTACTACCAACTACTACTACTACTGTATATATACGTGTATGTATGTATATATGTATGTATATATAATACAACACACGACCACGGCAGGTATATATGTATAAGAGGAAGCACAGCGAGAGCGAGACCCACGCGCTTCCGCGGACTCGTCAAGACTGCCGAGCGAGAGCGCGCGCCCCGGCCGCCACACGGCGTGATTGAGCGGCAGCCGCCGCCGCCGCGTAGAGAGAGAGAGAGAGTAGTGGGGTTCCCCCTCTACTTTGGCTTTCTATGCGCTGAGAGAGTAAGAGAGAGAGAGAGATCGGCTGGGTTCGCCGTGCGGCGCGCCGACGATTCTCGTAACTGTACAGTGTATAGTGCGAGAGAGAGAGAGAGAGCGAAGTGCATGCAAGCAGCCTGCAGGCCTTTCATAAGGTGGGTATATATATGTATATATATATATATGCCAAGAGCAGAGCGTATAGCAGGACCTTTTACACGAGTGAGGGTGAGACTGCAATGGTGGGAGGGTGCGGGTGGGTAAACGGGGTTGTAATGGTTTGCAAATACAGGAAGGGGGATGACCGGTGTAGTGAGAGGTAATTTTTTTTTTTAATTGTTAAAGGAAGGATGATGTTACACGGTGTTTGAAAATAAATGCGTTAGTGTAATTTGTAATTGTAAAAATGAGGATAATAAATTATTTTGTATACGTTATAGGGTTTGAAAATCGTTATACCTAATTGTAAAACGATGATGGAGGAGTGTACCTGGATTAGTTGGTTGCAACAGGGTTCTACAGGGACCAGCTGTAACTTTAGCAAAATATATAGATATACGATAGCTTTGAGCAATATAGATATAGGTTTCGGAGCAGAGAGAGAGAGAGATTGTAATCTACCTATACATCTATTGTGCGCTAAATAGACTATACGAGATACACACGCAACTTTATGATTTCGGTATGGCAAAACAATTATTTCGCTTGAATAGCCTCTATTTATATTAATAAATCTCGACAGCTTAACTGTTCAAAAACTTATATATATATATATATATATACATA
Organism: Torymus tubicola; assembly: GCA_035583055.1. Taxonomy (NCBI): domain Eukaryota; kingdom Metazoa; phylum Arthropoda; class Insecta; order Hymenoptera; family Torymidae; genus Torymus; species Torymus tubicola. Next base: position 41,118 of record JAWWEQ010051418.1, on the reverse strand, counting down.
CCAATTCCTCGCGATATCGCAACAAAATTAAACGATATTCGGTCGCAAGCGTGTGCGCACACAAAGTTTCAACGAAAATTTTCCGCTTCTACGCCAAAATAATATGCAAATTCAGTGTGTGTATATATATATGCGTGTATAATATCCAAACACACGCGCATTTTGAAATATCTCGCGCAGCAGGAATAATAACCCGATTAACCGAAACACGAATTCATGCGCGTATATATAATACAAATCGAGACCAAAAGCCTCCTACACGTATAGATATCACCCGCAGCAACTTTACGATCGCGCATAATACAGCCATTTTTCTATATATATATATATATACCATAATATACCTTGCACGCGCCAGGCACGCGCGTCTTGCCGCAGGTATAAATGTGTCTCTCTCTGTGTCTCTCTCCTCTCTTTCTCGATCGCAATTGATGCACGATATTACATGCAGAAGCAAGCTAGCAAGAGAAAGACAGAGAGAGAAATCGAATTTATTTCGTCATTTTTTTTCCCCCGGCGCTTGCGCGCGACAACGACAACGACGACTCATCAAGGTCGCCTGCGGGATTGTAACACACAGTCTACGCCGCCGGCCGGCCGCGTCTTGGGAGGAATGTTTTACATTTCGTGGGTATATATATATATATATACAATGTACGGGTACACGACAATCTAGTGTAATAAATTTCCATGCAGGGAGGAGGGAGAAAGAGAGTGCGATATATACAAGTGGTTGCAAAGAAGACAACTGCACGTGGTTTCTTCGTATGTATTTATATTAAAAAGGGGCTTCACGCATATGGAGGGGAGGTGGGGGCGTGTAAAAGTGTTATTTGTGCGAGTTGAAAAATAGAAGAACCGTGGTGTCGGTTGTTGCTCGTACGGTATATATACACTGACAAAGTGCGATAAAGTCCGTTAATGTATCGATGCTTTGTCACAAGGTAAATATACAGTGTATAGGATTATACATATACCGTGTAAATAAACTATAAAAAAATATATAATGTACATTGAAAATCGCACGTTTCTCATTTCTCTTTGTGCACCCACATACCGATATTTTTTACCTTCTGACAACTCTAATAAAATCCTTTCTATAAATACTTGGGGGGTTCATTCCACATGCCTTATATTATACAAATTACAAATTAATTATCTACGTCACCTTCGATTTATACCTGTATAAACAATCCAACCCCTTGAATTGCCTAACCCTTCGTTGCTTTAAACCGTCCCCCACATTACACGCCCATTACAGAACGCAGGTATACTTACCCAGACCCACACCATAATCCAATTCTCCATTACCACTCTATATACCAGCTAACCGATGCGTTAACCCTCATCATCCTAATCTCCTCTGGTATATGAGCAAATCTCCAAAATCCTTTGACTCCAAAACGCCACCTTAAACTATTGAAATATAAAAATTATTTTATAACTATATGATGATTTCCTTCATTCTTTTTTATTTATCAAATCTTCTTAGTATACATAAACTATACATAAATCCTCATATATACACACTGAGAGAAATTTACTAGGAAATTTCTCTCCGTGGCACCATTGCAGTATTAGCCTTAGCCACCAGCTGGACGCTATCTCTCTCTCTCTCTCTATAAGCCAATGCCGGGGCGGACGAGAGTGTTGTTCTCTATATATCCCGGCGTGCGCGCGTGTGCAGCGCAGGCGGCTGTCCTGTGAGTTGCTCGTGCGCGCGTGCACGTGTGTGGTTGTGTCGGAACGGCGGTTGGCGCATATGGGTAGGGGACACGTGTTGGGCACACGGCTTGGTCGCTTGCCTGCTTGCCTGCCTGCCTGTGCTTTCATCTGTTGTACGGGTATATCCTTGTGTCGCTATGGCTATAGGGAGTATTGTATTAGGATATAGGTAAAGAGATATAAGGGTGTGGAGATATTTGACTTTATGTCTGTGTATATATATGTGGTATACACTTTTTTGAGTAGATTAGATTTTTTGACTTTCTTTTTTCTTTTTTTTTCAAATGAGAGATGTGTGAAATGAGAATTATATATATGTGTGTTTGTGTTTGAGTATATATATATATATATGATGTTTCGCAAACATCTTGTTTTCGTCCTTGCGAAAAAGAATGTGGCTTGTGGCAAAATGTTTTTCAAACCACGTGTGTGTGTATATATATATAATAAGGTATGCGAGATAACAAAGCTATTTCCAAATGACACTCGGCTTCTTTTTTTCTTCCTTTTTAACGCGCTCGGTCGAATGTCTTTCGCAAATTACAGCCTGCCAGAATATGTATACATGCAGTATACGAGAAAACTCTTTGTACATCAGTTTCTATTGGATCTTATTATTTTGTTACGAAGGTTTGAGAGAAAAATGACTCTCTCTCTCTCTCTAGTTAGGTAGTGCAGCGTACCTCGAGATCTATATGTATACGAGGAAACGCTTTGAAATTCGTTCACTCATGCAACAATTTAGTTTACGAACTAATGAATACCCTCATGTACATGCATGCTGTGCAAGGTATACATACCCACCGCGAACGCCCGTAAAATAGATTTTTACGCGACTGCGGCGATGTGGGGTTCTAAAAATTTTAATGTTTTTTTCACACTTATTACAGAGTAGCCGGAATAAAAATACGAGGTTGATGTATACAGAAAGTCAAAGGCTTTTCCAGCGTCTCTAGTTGGGCATCGAGTGATATATTATTGTGTACGTCGTTCGTATGGCAGCGGTGTGTGCATTTTTAATGTATCCTCGGATTTTTGCTGAAGTTATATATGGTGCACTGTTGTTGAGAGAATGTACACTTGGCTGCAATTGGGTTATTGCTCTATTGCCGTGAAAAAGGGTATTGCAAAAACAAAGAAGAATTTCGGAACGTTCACTTGTCTGCTCTGCAAAGCAAGGAGATGATTTGTTTGGCAATATTTTCAATTTCGACTTGACTATAACTAAATTTCATGAAGTCGGTGCAATTTACAGGTAGCTCAAAAGCATTTGATGTTGTAAACAATATAAAAGATTACAGTAAAACTGTTAAACCTCTAATGAGGGAACCTGCTTTTCAAAGTTTTTAATCATTCCTGTTGAATCGTCTTAAATGGTCTTAACTTCTGGCTGTCAGTTGACTGTTTGTTCTATTACATCTGCAGATTACATAGATCTCATGTTGGTCTTACTCTTTACATCCGATTTGTAATTAATATTTTGTACAATTCGTTTAAATAAAATACATAAAAAATAAAATCGCTTAATATAAGCACTATTAATGTAGCTATACCAGCATTACACCGTAAAATGGGCCAAAGAGAACACTTATAATAATCAAGATATCAAAATAATAGTTTGTATCAATAATGAAGAAAAAAAATCGCAAATACATTTATGTAAATACGTTTTAAAATATCAAACAATACATATATTTTTTTTAATTTTTCTTACAAATCGTTTAAACCATTTTAACAATTACACATATTCGATGTAGAATATTTTTGAATAAATTTAATTTTTCGTATTACCACAAGATGCTTATGTTAACAATAAGTATCTAGTATCAACTGCTCACTTAGGCCCCATTCTACGATTGTTTTAAAACGTTGAAAATGTACGTAAAAATAATCACTTATAATTCTCAATTTATAACAAGAAGTATATTTATAATAATCCGAATATTAAAAACAACGCGGCAAATTAAAAAACAATTACCAACTCATTTAAATATATTTCATCCCTAAAACCTCCAACACCACAAAATTTTTTCAGTCGCAACTTGTCGCGCAAAGTGCAAAACCAGCTCCATATATTTAAATCCCTCCCTATATATATAGAATCCATCCCCAACCCTGTTACCACTCAACAAAAATAAAACCAACAGCCTATGCATGCGCACCATCCTTATACATACTCGTAAACTCTTCTATGCATTTCTAGAAACGGCGCGAACTAACGAAGCCACTTGGAAATAAATAACCTTACACTCTTTCTCCACCTACAACACACCACTACTCTGCATTAGTACTAACATAAAAAAAATATATGTATAAGACACAAATGCAAATAAATCGTATTTACTCTTACGTGCGAGATAAAAAAAAAAGCATCAACGCGAGACGAAGGAAAGGAGAAAAATCGGAGCAACGCCGCGTGTGTAACGAGCGATTAAAGTATAGCCGCCGGCTAGAAGAGAGAGAGAGAGAGAGGAGAGGGTTCGCCTCGTAGCGCGACGCGGTCGCGCAAATGCACTGACCCCTCGCGCGGATGCATTACACACGTATGTGTGTATATACCAACCACGCGCGCTTTTATATATATATATATATACACGAGCGAAGATGGTTTTGCACGCGAATCTCTATACATACACGTATACTGGGTAAGTATAATTTACACTGATCGGTAAAAATTTCACCGTCTGTAAACACACATACATTCGAAGAAAAAAAACAATCGCGAAATATCTATATATACACAAATACGACGTATATCCTTTTATTATTCGTTCGCTCCCGTGATAGGAAGAGATAAGTAAAAGTCACCTTTTATCTACCGTTCGAATGACAGAGTCGATCGCTCCTATATATATATATATTCCTACCGTATAGGTATATAAGCAGAAAAGATATAGAGAAGAGAAGGAGACAATGACTTTTAGAATTTCTTCTATATACGTGCAACAATACCCGCGTGCGGTATCTCTTTATCGCCCGATACGCTACTCCCATCGCGTTTGCGCTTGAGTGCGCATCTCTAAATGTTATCTCGGTATATATATACCGCGAAGAATTTTGCCCGTTGGTATGCGTATAGATACATATATATATATATATACTCATCATACATTTATAAATATATACGCGCTTTCATAAAGTCCGAGGAAATTATTACGCGTCGCGTTTTGCATAATGGCTTCCGAGTCTCTCTCTCTCTCTCTATCGGGTTGATTGAAAGAGACGCGCGCAGGCGCGTGACTCACATCGTGATGTAAGTGACGCCAGGTTACGCCATGCTGTATAAGCTATTCGTTTTTAATAAACACCATCATCATCAGCATCATAGATACACCTATATGGAATCAACGAAAACAACTGCAGATACTTTTTAATTCACCTAAAAGACAAAAAAAAATCACGAATTCTCCTGTTCCTCTCGACGTTATATATATATACACACACATACATGTATATATAATTGAATTTTTCACGGCAAAGGCCAAGGTATACATACTTCGTAGTGCACGAAATTCAATATTTCATCCTCTCTTCTTCTCTCCCTCCCTCCCTCACTCTCTCTCTCTCTCTCTCTCTTCTTTGCTATCTGCATAATCGCGAATTTTCGACCTGCCATCGTCCTCCTCTTGCTCTAAGCTCGCTCTACGAATATATACCTATATATGTATATATACAGTACAGCACATGCTACACCGAGAGTGAAAAACGGACAGCAAGACACACTCTTGCTGCTATGCGCGCGCGCGCAAGGGCTATACGATCTTCTCTCTCTCTCTCTCTCTCTTACTTGCCTTGCTTACTGCGCACGTTGGCCAGTGCATGGAACTATGCTTCGCGCGCGAGTGCATGCGGAGGCTTTAGACACGACGTGTACTACCGTGTGCATTCCTCTCTCTCTTTCTCTCTCTAGTAGTATATAGCAAAGGGGAGGCTGTTGCTGCTGTAGCTTGTATATATATATATATATATATATATATATAGTAAAAGGGCTACGCGCTGTACTATACGTGGTGATGGACGCAAGCAAGTATATAAGAGAGAGAGAGAGAGAGAAGCTGCCGCGCATACCGAGATTTTTCACGCTTTAAGGTTTTGGTACATACTTGTGTGTCTGTACGTGTGCGTTTGTATATATATGTATATAGAGATACTTGCGCTGTCGTTGGAATTTTCTGACTGAAAGCGAAAAGAAGAAGAAGAGAAGGACGAGGCGAAGGAGGATTATCGTAACGGTATGATATTCGGTTGGGTAATGACGATTATGATGATGATAATAATAATAATAATGAGTCGGTCCTTTTTTTTTCTTTTTGGTCGAAGGTCGCCCGAGCACTGCGTGATATATAAAAATTATGCGTTATTACTCACCGTTGAGTAATATAACGAGAGGAATGGACGCACGGTTTGTTTTGATGCGCTATGGTGTACGGGAAGGAATTTCGGACGATGGATTGTATATGTGCGTGTGTGAGTGTTATATTGAATTTTTTTTTCCATTCACGAAGGTTACCAGAGTTATGCATATATATGTATATACAGACACGTGTGTGTGTGTGTGACGCGCGCGTGTGTTTGAGTAAAAATTAGTTCGTTACGTGGCAATTCGATGCGCCTGTTAGTCGTCTTTTGAAAAAGGGACGTCGAACCCGCGACTGGTGCAGTCGGAAACCCTATCGTTTAGCGGCTTTTCTTTCTTTCTGTACGCTGTCGAAGTTTTGTGTGTGTGTGTGTGTGTGTTATAAGATGGACATGGGAAAAATGAATGGTGTGTGTATATTGTTTCGATGTTTCTGAATGCGTATAGGGGGTTTACGCGTACAGGAAGAATATAATATTTGTTTAGTTTTAGAAAATTTGCTATGCTTGTTCAAGAAGTGGTTAGGTAGTGGACAGAAAAAGTTACTGGAATCGTGACAAATTTTATTAGAAATGTTGAATGATTTGTAAAATTCATGCGGTTTCATAAAAACTTGTTATAATTGTTCAGATCTTTACAGCGATTTATTTTTTAAAATATTTTTTCTTTATTCAAACTAATCTCTATATAAAACCGGAATATAAAGAATTTAATATAACTATAATTTTTGTTGAAAAAAAAATCGAAAAAAATAATATATTGAGGTCATTAAACTATACCGTATTAAAAATTTAAAATCCACAAATCAAAATAATCAAAGATTTCAGAAAAAAAAAATAAGACGAACCGCTTCATTGGCCCGCTTCCACGTCACCGAGCAACTACTCGAAAAAAAAGCCTTATCCAAGTAAGACATCTTCGAACTCACCGAACTCTCGCAGTTTATAAAGTTATACTCTCAATCACGCCCCGAATTGAATCTTCAACCTCTCTCCTGACTTCTTTTCGACACATCTGCACATTGACTTTTGGGCGAAAAAGCTTACCCGACAGGTTTTGGAAAAAGAACGTTGCACATACATATTCACATACCGAAAATGAAGTTATACTTTCAACGCACCGATACATATATATATATCCCATGCAGCGAGCGCGAAAAAATGCTGCTCACTCGCCAGAGAGAAAGTAAAACAAATCTTTTTCTGCGGTTTTCATCCGTCCAACCACTACACCAACCTTTATATATATTCATTGCGCAATAATATATACGTATATATATATATAGTACATATATCGCACACACACATGCTTAAACACACAACAAAATTCAGCTCGTAAAATATGAAATTACATCAAAAAGCTCTCTCGCGCGGTGCGTATAATACCTGCGCACGCAGCGTACTTTTACCATTGTATAATATCGCATACCGATCACGAAAAAAGAAAACCGTTAAAAGTTCGTTTTTCAATATATATTATACACACACACACATTGCTGGTATACGGGAACAAAATTCGTCGTTCTTTAGGGTACAACCACACGAGGGCTTGAATATATATATATATCCTCGAATTGAATATTCCGCACGCGCGCGCGCACGCCTGCGTTGCTGCTGTACAGCAGCAGTGCGCAGTCGTGCAGCCGCATCTTTCGCAAAACGACGCGCAAGACGTGCGCAGAGCGCACAAAAAAGTATCGGTATAGGATTCTCTCTCTCTCTCTTTTACTCTCTACCAGAGTGAAAATAGAGGAAGACACAGAAACGTGAGAGAGTATAAGTGAAAAAGGAATGCCTGATACCTGTGCGCGCACGCGCGGAATATAAGAAGGATCTTTCCTCCTCTCTCTCTCTCTCTCTCTCTCTCGAGGTCCCTTCGTGGAACCTTATGCGCGAGGGAATTTATGGAGACGACAAGGGGATGTGCCGTCGTCGACGTTGACTATATGTATATATGTCTTATACCTATATACACGTTTATTCGTATACGTGGATATACCCACATACACACAGACACAGGATGATTTTGGCTTCTGACTTTAGCTGATGATGTTACTGCTGCTGCGCTTCTTCTCTCGCGTTTTCGGTCGGTGAAATTCTGCTCCCGACTCATCTTCGCTGCCTCATGCCTGATGCGCTTTTAAGGAAAAAGACACGTCGCGCGCGTGCGCACGCACGTGAGCCCACCAAAGGGGTTCCCAGAACTGACCGGGTATCCCCGAAGAAGATGGGAAAAGAGAGGAAAAGAAAAAAAACTTCAAAGTCGGACGTTACCTATACGCGTGCGCTGCGTAATTCGTAGCGTCGTAGGCTCTGTCGCCGTAGGGGGTGTATATATATACATATACAGACGTACTTAAACTACCTGCAGGCTTGTTAATGTATTTATCGCTGTCATGCAGTCGACGTGCGCTTCCGGGACGGACCTTTTACCTGCGCGTGTATATATATATATATATATATACAGGTATATATATAAGGGTACCTGTCACCAAAGGCGGCATCGGTGTAGGTATAGATATATATATATATAAGTCGTCGGTCCCTCAACGTGTATATAAGATTTATATGCTAGTTTGGGAAAGTGAGACGACGGCAGGTTTAAGGGAAAATTTTTCGCATTGCTGTGTGTGTATATATATAGGCTATACCTATATCTATGTAGAGGGCGTGAAACCTGCAGTTACACACCGGGGGCACAATATTTCGGGGGATCGGTTACAAGAGTGTGCCGCGGCGTACGACCACCAGGGATTATATATACCAACTGTGAGGGTGTACATACGAAGGTATCTGTGTGTATATATATATACGTGGAAAGCGATATGGCGAGAGAGCGCGCGCGGATTTCTTCAAGTCGTAAATCACGATTAAGTGAGTGTGTATTATACGAGGGTGCACACGCGTGTGTGTGTGTATGTGTGTGGCTATATGTTGATGGGTGGTATATAGCTGTGCGTTAATTTTTTTGTGTATATATATGTAAGAGGGGAAAGGTGATTTGAGTAAGTGTGATTGAAATTTTTTTTTTCGAAATCCGATTCGTCCTGGTATAATATACGTATATATACAATAAGCGATTATCGCGTGTATGCGAGAAGGTGCGAGAGAGTTTGGAAATGAATTTAGAGTGAATTGTAACGGTATATTATATGCGTATCCGAGATGGTCGTTTTTTCGTTTTTTTTTTTGAGGACCACATATATATATATATATATGAGCACGTTAATGAATTGGTAATTTAATATCTTACGCATGGTTATCGTAAAAATAATTAAACGTAGTACCAGCTGTGTTAACAATATATTTATACGTAAAAACTCGGATTTTCTGCATCATATCGTGGTAGGCGCGAAAAAGTGCCGTTATACATATACAAGCAGCTTTGTCGCGAGCACACGACATAATCACATGTACTTGAATATGCATAATGTATAATAAACTTTATCGTTTATTTGCTTCGGGAATAAGTATACATAATGCAACGCTGAGAATTTTCACACTTTGGTTATATGTTGGGCGGATATTTCGGATTGAAAAGATGTTTCGTATAGGATACGCCTTTGTTCTCCACCTATAATACACGAAGAGAAAAGTTGAAGGGTTGAACATTAAAAGTTGTGGCGATTTCTATTGAAGTATAGTTCAATACAACCTTGGATATCGAAGCGTCTCATACCTCTATAGGGGGTCCGTACGTCTCGATACTCTGTTGACGCGAACCTCTTCAAGTTTTCTTTCCGAGTCTACACTGTGAATGATTCTAAGGGCGTATCCCATAAATACATATACTAGTATATAACTTTCCTCTTCAGAATGCGCCCGCTCAGATAATACAATGATTTTTGAACAGCTGCTGTTAGAAAAATTTGTATACGTGGCTGCGTCGTCTCAGTTTGGCCCTATACCATAGTACAGCAGCGTTTCAAAATTTGGGAGAGGTGCTGCTCATCATGAGACAGCTGCGCTGGGTGTTGGCACGAGCAGATGCCCGTAGAATTTTCCAGTATATCGATACTATTGGGCGGCGCAGGAAGCAAATAAATAATTTAGCTTTACTTTTCTGTGGAGTTAGTTGTTGTTCCGTAATTGCAGGCGTTTGCTGTATAGAAAGGAGATTTTGTTACTTATATTGATAAAGTACGAATTATCGTTGTATACAAAAGAAGTCGATTGCGGGCGTCGGACACGCCGTTATGCACGCGCGTAGCTGCAACAGATAACGACTTTTTTTTTGTTCTTATCAGTATATGTATATGCGACGATCACTATCGTTATCACGCAGTCTCAGCGATCGATTATTTTTGCATAATTTTGCGTTATACTTCGCAACTAACGTCGTTCGTGGAAAATATAATCAGTGAAAGATCTATACATATATACTTTATAGGTTACAACCATGGTGACAATAACCGAGCCTTTTTCACTATAGCACACACATATCGCGTATATATACCTGTATTTTAGGTGGTGTAATAAAGGGAGGGACAATTAATTCGCGACGCGCGCTTCAAAACCGCGCGTAATTTGTGTATCGCTACTATATATATATACACACACACACGAATTCACACGTGCGGCCAATAAATACATTACAACCTGCGATTGACAAATTTTTTTTTTCTATACACGCCTATAACGCGCGTATATAGAGTTTTGCGTCAATGATTAAAATATACGATACATATTTATATGGCGCGTGACGTAATCGTGATAATTTACAACCGCCGTACCGCCGCCACCGCCGCCGCGCGCGGTGAACATAGAGTTTGCCCTGCATTAGAATAAAGCGCATATATATATACATACAGTCGCTCGCGTATTCGCGCTCTTAATCCCGGGCGTCTCTGTCTCTTTCTCTTATAGCTTGCAGCGTATACCTATACGCGAGGCAGAGCGAACCGAAGCCTTTCACTTTTTGCTCTTAATCACGCGAAATATATATATATATACGTGGCTTTAAACCAATTGACAAATAATGAAATATGTAATCTCCTCCGCCCCGTTGTCGTTGTCAGTATATATATATATATATATACGTGTATGGAAAATTGTATTTTTATTTTCATGACGATGAAGGTGGTATGTATAGCAGCTGCAAAACCGAGAGAACGATATATAAAGAAAGAAAATCGTTTGCGTGGTTTGCGAACGAAGGAACGCGTATATGTATATGCGTAATACACCTGGGAGAAACTTTTCGATCGAAAATGTTTTTTTGAAGCCTGCGCGTTTATATATACGCAAAGTTGAATTGCTTTTTCTTTTTCTCTATGTTTTATGTATACTCGCGCGGAAGTATGCTGACGAATTGAATTACCTCTTCTGTGGTTTTAATTATACGCAATACGACGTGTATATACTTTCGTCAAAATTTGTTAACCCGCACGCGAATATCTGTAATCAATTACCATGGATTCTCTCTTTTTTTTATGTATTTATGAATATTATAACTTTGTACTTGAGACCACAAACGGTGCGTACGTATATATATTCTGAATGTCTCTTTGTCTCGATTAAAAGCCAATTCGCAATAATTTTCTCAACCATCACGTAAATATACATGTATATATCTACGTGGGAAACGAATGCACGCGCTGCTTATTTTTAAAAACATTGTGTTCGCAAAAGAACCAGTAAAAGAGAGAGAGAAAGAGATGTTACAATACGCGTGTGCACATGGGTATTGAGCTGTAAGTATATACATCCACCGCGTGCACTCGTTTAATTAGCACAGTATAGCGTGTGATTCCAATCCTATTCAAGGAAAATCAGCCTACTCTCGTCTCTTTTCTCGTACTCTCCGTGGGTGCGGTGAATCGGCTAAAAACTTAATCACAGCCTGGCGAAGTAACGATATAACCCTCTTGTGTCTTTATATATTCATCAGACAACAACGCTTACACATATACACAACAACGCACCGTATATCTATACAAACACAAGGCATATATAGCGACCGAAATAAACCCATTTAAATGTAATACCCCCATCAATTCTCGCGCCTCCCTCGCACGCGTGTAAAAGTCGCACCGATAACACGTATACAAACTATAATACTATTAAAACCTCGCGGTATCCACCAACGACATATTATACACAACACAACAAAGTAAAGTGTGCGTATACCACCACCTTCTTTTGCTGCTGTTGTAGCATGGCCAGGCGTATACATCAAACCTGAGGGGTAAAAAGTTCAGTGTATACTGGCAGCTATATCTGTCCGTATCCTGGATACAACACACAACAGCGTGGAACCTTAACCGTATATATATACCTATACCTATACCTATATTACACGTGTATATATATATATATATAAAACATATAGCGCACAGCTCGTGAATTTTCTCGCTCTCCGCTATATACAGCGTTCTGCTGCTGCTGTTGCGTTCTTATAAAACCGCCTTACGCCTTTTACACACACACACACACATATATATATATACATAAGCGCGAGCTCAGACAGTCGTGGCGCCAGAGAAAATCAAGCAATAAGATATTCCGCGCTATCCTAATAAGGTATCCCTATGATATCGTCCCACCACACCAGTGTGCTCGCATATATACACAGAGCTCACCAACGCGCAGCAACAGCAGCAGCAGCAGCGCAGTGCGGGGCCCGTTCTCCACTATATACACACATTTAACCTGATGTTTTCAGAACCGTCAATATAGCCGGGCGCGCAGTGTGAGCACGCGGTATATACGGTGTACAACGCCGCGCTCACCGACTCGTATTATAGTTGCTATACAGCGCGGAGAGCAAGCGAGCAAGCAAGCAAGCAAGCAAGCAAGCGAGCGGACGTTGACAGGTTGCCTACCACAGGGGGCAAGGACGGCCGAGGTCGCGAGCGAGCACCGTCTCTCTCTCTCTCTCTCTCTTGGAAGAGAGCGTTGCGCTCACACATACACATACTAATGTAGAAAGAGTGGCAGCAGTATAACAGGCAGCAAGCGTTGCTGCTGCTGCTGCTGCATAAGCCAGGCAACGAACGAGAACGGCCCACGAGGCCGTCGTCGCTGCCGCCACTGTGCGTATAGACGGGTTTTAGCGCGAGTGTATATATATATATGTAAGAGTGAGGAGGAGAGTATATAGGTATATATATATAAGCTGTGTGTTGTACACGTAGGGTAGGGCCCGTACGCGCGTATATATCCTGCGGGAGCAGGAAGTCCTCGTAGTAGAGGCAACAGCAGTGGTGTGTGTATATATATATATACAGAGTGGTATAGAAGTGTATATAAGAGCGAAGCTAAGCGCGCAAAGGTATATATACGAATAGCTTGAGAGAGCCTAGCGAGTTATTTATGAGACACGGAAAGCATCGACCTCCAGCGTTACGCGCTTTTAATTCACTTTGCGCTAGGTAGGTAGGTAGGTAGGTAGCTTGCTCGTTAGAGAGAAAGAGAGAGAGGAGAGACTCTTCTCGCCGTTTTTGCTAATGGATTCCCCCCCTTGTGTAAGATACACACACACACACATAGGTACGCCTATACTACTCGTTTTTTGGGAGACATACACACATGGGTTGAGAGTCGTGTGATGTGTTTGCCTACTGGGCTTTCAAGTCTATATACTGGACACACAGACGCAAGTGGTAGTATCGTGTAGGCTAATTAGACGGAAAGACGACGACGACGACGACGTCGATGGACTTCCGCTGGCCTTTCCGCGGAATTCGTATATATATGTATTTACACGAAGCAGATGTGCGGGAGGGACACGGAGCGAGAGAGTAGACTCCGGAAGTTGGGCGAGCGGCGAGTTTGTCCAGAGATGGAATAACAGAGAACGACAGAGGAAGAGAGAAAGGTTATACTATATCGAATGGACAAAACAATGACGCGTATAGTCCACGATGATGTGTATGTATATATACGTGAGGTTCGAGAGGTAATCTGTAAAGATATATATATATACATATAAGTGAGCGTTCTCGCGCGCACGAGCAGTTGATTGTGGAAAAATAATGTGATTATAAGAGGTGGAAGTAAGCACAAATTGGGTCTATTATGTCGTTATCTTGAGGTGCGTAATAGGCGAGTTGAGAGAACCTTGGTCGCGCCTTAATATTACTTCCGTATGTACATCGAAGCCATCCTTTCGAGTGTACATACATATATATACTATACCCATAAACCAAAGGTACAGTTCCTCATCATTGTTGTATAGAATCGAAAATATAAAGTATCTTCTTTGTAAGTCACTATGATAACAACAAAAAATTAAGTTTGCAATAAATTTAGATAAAGTATTGTTTGTTATAATCGATATGCAATGTAATAATGTGGATAAAGTTCGATAGTGTTTTAAAAAGTTTAGCTACAAGTTTTCGCTAAATTTTCATGAATAAATGGTTTAAGTACTAATGGCTACCGATAGGTGGCGTATGACAATACGCGAATGAAAATGTCGATTCGGAGGCGGTTGGGAAAACACTGAAAATTTCATTTAAAATGAAAAATTGATTTTATCTCACGATTTGGAAAAACATTTCTGAAATTATTTGTCACTAATTAAAACATAAATTAGTGAAAAGCTTGCACAAGTTTGGTAAACTTTTCAATAACGTTCTACTATCAATCTAGACATTGGCCTTATATCTTCTCATTGCATACATTTTCCAAACTTGCGTCAAACATGTCCCACACGTATCCGAAACGCAATTTTTTGTGATTAATATATTGAATCCTCAAACGCAGTCTCCCGATACATCGCATACAAACGTATAGATTATATATACGCAAAGGCTTTTCCATTGTCGTGGCCGCCGGTAGCAGCGCGCCGTATAACCGATGACATCATCGCGAAAGAAATGCCACGGGAATGACGCCGACGCCCGGTGAAAATTGCGCAAGCATGTATATATTGATCACTGCTGGCGTATATATAATATAACGTGAAAATACTCTTGAGAGTTTTAGAGCGCGCGAGGGAGAAGTTCCGTTTCGGTAATGGAACGTGTATAATACGCGTGCACGTTCGCCAGTCGGTCGGTTCTGTATGATTATATACCTCAGAGGAGAGGGAAAGAGAGAGAGACGGACTCCGAAATACATTACAATAAAGAGCTCAACAATCCGTTTATACTTTCTCTTTACGCGAACGGGCAAGCGAGCGAATACGCGGCTGTCGTAAGATAAACGAGGGTATGTAATGTACCGAGGAATGTTTAATTTTAACCGAGTTGATCGCTTTTCGGTTGGTCGAAAAGATTCTCTGTATTGCTGTGTGTATATATATATATATATATATATATATATATATATATGCCAAACGTTTTTGTCCTGCTTTTTTTTCCTTCCGTAGAACGCACACTCTTTTATGCAAACCACGTACGTTGTTATTTGAAAAAAAAAATATATCTGCGAAAATGAAACTTTGTAACAGAATTGCACACATGAAACTTTGCTTACCTTCTTTGTTTCCATTAATTTAAAATGCACAGTGTAATACTAATACCTTTACAAGATGTACTACAGCGCTTGGTATTACAAGAAGAATGTTTTCACGTGTTATAACGCGCTGGTGTTACACGTGAAAAATGATTTATCGAAGACTGCTGAGAGGCGATTGTAAAAAACGTCAGAAATTCTTAAGACTCTTAAATAGATATAATAAAGATAAATATCTATGTTTTATATCGTGTTCTAGTAGCTTATATACACTCGAATGATTTGCTTTGGCATTTTTTTTTTGTTCTCTCTCGCTTGAAACGCGAGAAACGATTTGCAATCGCATGAACCGAGAGAGTGAAAGAGAGGACAATCTTAAATTAAGCAACTCACCTGGTATAAATAACATTTCCAGGAATACAAGCACGTAAGGAAGAACAAGGACGCTGAGGGTTAGCGGGTCACTCGAACTTTCCTCGCGCCGCGGTGTATTGAAAATTATTGCCTTTGTGTTTTCGGTTTATAATTTTATCATTATTATAAATACAAAATTACAATATATACATGCGTCAATGCACGTATGGGTATGTATATATATAGACGAGACAGAAATTAACAATAAATACGTACAATATATCGTACAAATCTTACGCGAAAATAAATGAGCAGTGTTTACTATGCGTCGACGTATACACGAAATATCCCGCGAATATATATATACGCATTTACAACTTATTCAATCTCCGTGTACACCAATATGTATAGCCTGGAATATTCAGACGCGTATCGTGATAAAAATGCTCTCTTGCGACACGTATAAGACGACGAAGAAAAATAGGCATATGTCGCGTACAAATGCTAGTGAAATTTTCCCTCCTTCTCCTTCTCCTCCCCCGCGGCCTCGACTCGCGCGCGTGTGTGTGTATATATATATACACATACACACACGCTTGAATTACATCGCTATTTATTATACGAACTGTTGCGCGCAAAGTTTCGTACACGGGAGAGAGAGAGAGAGAGAGAGAGAGAGAGAGAGCAAAAGTAAACGCCACCGTAATCCCTCACTCGGCGCGACGATATTTCCATCCGTCGAGTGAACCCGCGACAAAGGCGTGTATATATATACGAGTACATATATATATACGTGTTTTTTTGCTGCATAAGTAGGAGAGAACGAGGAATGCAAAAATGCCGCGAAATAAGTATAGTATTACGTGAGAGAGCGCGAGTGAGAGAGAGAGAGACTCTCGAATTACCAGCATTAAAGAGCCGATCAAAGCATAAGTATATATATATATATATATACTCGCATGCGAGCGAGAAGTAAGAGGTGCATGCACGCGTGTATTATACATGCACGTGTGTACCTGTATTATACACATATATACGTGTATTTGAGAAGGTATAGAGGTATAATGAGGGAGAGGGAGGAAAAAAAGTAATACGAGGACAGAGCAGTGTGCCGGGGAATTCTTTTCCAAAGTCTTCATTAGCGTAATTAGCGATATACTCGCGTACGTACGTCGCGTATATTATACACAAAGGAGGTGTAGCTATGTGTATTATATATATCTATATAGCTGGCATCCTACGCGAACGCTTGTATGTGTGTATATAAGCGCCGCGGCCGCGCGCGCGGTATTTCTTTCGTAAATTCAATAAGCAATAAAAGCGTTTAATGCGTCAAATTTATGACCGTGGTGCAAGAAAATTAATCATGTCGTTAAAAAAAAAAGAAGAAAAAAAATATGTGCGAGATAGACTCTCTGACACTGCAGTGTATTATATATGTGCGCTTGTGTGTTGATAAATGGATTAGCCGCGCGCTCGCGCGCACATTATATATATATATACGAGTGCTTCTGATGCGCAATACTTTTAAATATGGCATTCGCGCGTGTGTTATGCTAATAATGTAGAGGTGTGTATGTGTGTGTGTGTAATGGTTACGATAAGGTTTGAATTATATTTTAGTGGAAAAATGGGTTGAGACAACTTTGAGAGATTTCATTTTCGCCGGTACTGTTATGTATATGAATGAGAGAGTGACGAGAGATTGAAATAGTGTCGAAGTGTAACCTTGACTCTGAAATTTTTCGGTAGCGTGTGGAGCTTTCTTATATATATATATATATAGATGGTGTAACAGATTGGAGTGTTGCGTGAGTGACATTGAATGAAAAATGTATATTAAAACGGACAACGGATTATAAAGTATAGTATTTAGTTTTTGTTGCAAAAGGTGCGTATATATGAAGTAATAATGCTGAAATGAATGACATCTGGTTGAATGATATTTCGAGCGAACAAAAATGGTATATTAATGATGAGATTTCGTTTTGAATGTTTTACATTTTCGTGGAATTTATATACGTTCCCTTATAATGTATAAAAAATATGTTTATGTATACACAAAGAGCGATTGAATTCATCTCATTTATAAAGATCGAAGTTGCACGTGATAAATCAAGCGCATCTCATTGTACAACGTGCGGAAATTATATAGCTGACAAAACATATATATACATAAGCGTATACGAGAAACGATATTTGAAATTTCGAAGGAGAAAACTGCCGTGAGAAAAATCACGTAAACCGCTCTACGGAATAAACGATTCCAACTTCGGGCAACACTCGCCGGTGTCTTCACTATATAATCGCTTTCGACACGGCTCTGTGACACCCGTCGTGAAAAATGACCTGCCTTCTCGAAAACTTCACCGTATCTTCGTCTTTCTCCAGAATTCTTCTTCTAGAAAACGTTTAACTTTTCTCTGCCGCCGTGACTCCTCTCCTTATTTCTTTATAATCGGCTTAATAAGGTGATGTGACACCCACGCTACTATACTCAATTCTGCGGGTTTTCGTTTTTCTCAATCGATTTTGAATTTTAAGAAAAAAACAAACTCTTTGGTAGGTTATATGTTTAGTGAAGAACTACAACGTATTCAAAATTGAATGAGAAACACGGAAACCCAATTTTCAGTAACATAGCGTAGGTATCACATCATTTTGATATACCCAAACCACCGACCTGTCAAAATTTTGCAAAACATTGTTTACACGCATAAAAAAAAGAAAGATACGCACACGTGTAAATAAAGAAGTATAGTTCGGTATATAGAATCTGACAAAAGACATATGCCACGCGCAAATGTTTTTTCAATGTCTCGACGCTTTTTTATTTGCCTCATAGCCGCGCGTTATGTCAGCGAGACGAAAAGGAACGAAACGACGACGCTCGCACACTGCGGCTAACGTATTTTTAAGTGGCTCCTCCTATACACGAGAGAAATACCGTGTGTGTGCGTGTATATACGCACACATTCGGAGCGTATATACACTTTATCGCAAGGCTGTAAACTCTCGAAGCTCGCGCGCAGGAAGAAAACAATAAGAAATTTTCGCGCGGTGCTCGTACATTTCCACCTTTATATATATATATATATATATACACATACATATATGTGCTCTATCTATACCATAGGAGCGAAGCTCGCTCGTCGAATTAAATTACGGCGCATTATACGCGCCTGTATAAAGTAAGGTGTAGATGCATGTACATATATTACAGCCGACGAGCGCCTTGCGCACAAGCGAACGGCGCGAAGTACCTCCGGCGTGTGTGCGCGTATCTCTCGTTCTTCTTCTTCTTCTTCTTCTTCTCCTCCCCCTCTCTCTCTCTCTCTAGCACAAAGAAACTAGTTTCGCGACGCGTTTATTTGCTCGTAGTAGTTCTTTTTTTTTGTTTTGTTGAATCTCGCGCGTACACACATACACACACACACACACACACGATGCTACAGCGCCAGCGGTAAATTTTCCAAGTCTAATGCAATTGCGAGAGATACGAGGGAAGAAAGAAAGAGAATGCGTATACGCCCCCGTATAACGGGCATTTTTCGAGGGATGTGCACGCGCGCGCGCGCGTTTAAATTACAAGCGAGAGGGAGAGAGGGAGAATCGAAGAAATGTATGTGTATATATATGTATATATGTATAGAGAAGTGTGGCCTGCGCTCGATAATAATGGAGTTGTAGGAATAATATATATGGGGTACGAGCGCGTGAATGCGGGATAATCTTTTGAATGTGTAATGAGCGGAGTATGCGAGAAGGGCCTTAAAGTATAACGCATGTATGTGTGTGTGCGCGCTTCAGGGATGGGGGGTGTAATAAAGTAGGATGGTAATAATAGGACGCGTAGTATAAGATGCTTTAAAGAGAGCGTTATACTCATGCTGCGCATCAATATAGTAGACAACAACAACAAAAAAAAGGAGAAGGACACGAGTGCGGGTTTATTGGACATTAAGGTGGGGTATGTTCTCGGCGTAAATCTGCGTGTACGTGTTTGAAAAAATATATTTCTGTGATTTACGATATACTACGCGTATAGAGGTTGGTAAATTTTCTTTTTTTTCTTTTACGCGGCTAACCAGAGTTTGGTTAGGGTAGGTTGCGGGAAAAAAGATAAGGGTATATGTATTTCCGGAAAATTCGTGCGGTCATGGTCTGTAAACGCGGAAGTATAGGGTGCGCGGACGCGATGAAACATATGTGGTGCGCGTGCGATCGGCTTTGTTTGACGCTTTTTGCGTTGCTATAGGGAAAATTTCATGCGGGTATATAGCTAAAAGCCGAAACATGTGCGGTGCACGTTGTCGATTGGACGTACCCTCGAGATACGCGAGTATAGTGTAGAAAAAACAACAAGGGGGTTTGGGTCCTAAATGGTATTAGTTTTCACCTTTTTTTGCGTTCAAGAGGTCGAAGTAAAGGATAACAGCTGTGGTTTTTATAGTTATTTAATGATAATAATAATTATAATACATTTTTTATAAAAGAATACAAACTTAAAAGTATATTAAGAATCCTTTGAAAAGAAAACATGATTATAAATTTGAGCATGTAGCTTAAGAATTTTTCGTATACGAGGAATATAAATACAGAAATAATTTTATTGAAGCAAAGTTCTTTTAAGGCAAACCTTCTATAGGCAGTTTTTCCTCTGTCTTATATAAGAAACTATATGGGAAACATTGTCTACAATTAAAAATATCTCCGTCTCATTTATTTTAAAGATTGAAATTTTTTATGAAAATGCCAAAAAGTCTCTCTTCTTTAAATTTCAAATATTTAGTCCCAGGTCTATTAGCCTATGGTATATTGTTGATAAACATACTCTATATTCACAGCTAATTTACCCCAAGTATGGGGCAGATTGGCCTAGAAGAGTGAAGTTGAAAACTTAATTCTTCTTCTTTTTTTTAATGTCATTCTCTAAGTTTGAAAAAAATTTTAATGTTTTCTAGATGAAATACATTAAAATATTGCAATAGCTTTGTTTTTTAATGTAATAATTTTATACGAAAAAAGAACAATGAAACGTAAAAACTATAGTTAGTTTCGGTCTCCCCAGAATAATAAATAAGATAAAACAAAAAAAAATCAACGAAAATTCAAAAAGTTTTTGTATTTCATTACACACCCTTGTCACCCTCGGGATCTTATCAGATTCAATCAGAATATCATATTAAAGCCGTATCCTAAAATGTACAAGGCAACTTCTGAACATCCGGCACCCGCAACTGCATCATCCCACGAATCCTCAAAAACTGCCTTGTTCCCCTTCAAAAACTTGCGCTATCATCGTCTCACGTGCAAACCTTTCCCGCAACTTGTCCGTTGTAACCACGTCACCCCATCCAGTATCTCCGTATAACGGTCATTTTTTCATCTCACGTTCACTTCTCTCTCTCTCTCTCTCTCTCCCGCGCATACCTAATATACTCACAGACATATACACGTATACTCCTTCGTTGTACACTGTGCAACCGCTCGGCGCATCGGAAATATTTGCATGATTTCGCGCGTGACGCGAATAGCTGCTTGCCTGCCTGCGTGTGTGATTCATTCGAGAAACTCGCTATCCGCATACAATGTATATATATATATATATCTATATATATTCACGTGACAGAATGAAAGAGAGATTATAGAGACAGGGCCGGTAGCCTAACCGTTCTATTTCTGCATCTATTTCGGTCGGCTGAGCTGAGCGCGCTCGGTCTGTTTGTGACCGGTAATAGAAATGCCGGCGTGCCGAGTTAAAGAGAGAGAGAGGGATTGTAGCCCCGGCTCTTTTCGCGAGAGTGTCTAATGT
Source organism: Torymus tubicola (assembly GCA_035583055.1). Lineage (NCBI taxonomy): Eukaryota > Metazoa > Arthropoda > Insecta > Hymenoptera > Torymidae > Torymus > Torymus tubicola. The sequence goes on along the minus strand of JAWWEQ010051418.1, from coordinate 19,466 downwards.
GTGTATTTATACGAGCCCGTATTATTGGGCCGGCGGGTGAGAGAGAAAGAGAGAGAGAGAGATACTGACCAATGCTTAAGGTATTTCACCGATTGCGAGAGACACACACACAGAGAGAGTGAGGTTGCAGGGTATTAATATATATGCTGCGGCCTGTATATATGCCTGAACGCGCACCTGTGTATGTATGTATATATGCTACCCCTTTCGTGTGAGCTTAAGCTTCCGCGTATATGTGTGTATATATATAAAGTGTAGATGTGGGCCGAAAGGAATTCCCTAGGAGTGGAATACCGCACGGGTGAGGTTGCACTCGCGATATATAAATGACTGGGCTGGGAGTATGTGAAAGTTTGAGTGGTCGCGATATGTCTGTTCTCTCTGCGTATAATATACGTGAAATTCTTCGATTTTATAAATGTATGTATAAAGAGTTGCGAAACCTTTGTTCTTATCAATATGAGCGTATAAGTGAGGCGTATATAATGTGGTTTTTGATGAAATTTCATTTTGAGAAAGTATATAAGTTGACGCGCGTGCAAATTACATTCCAAAATGACGTTACGATGATAACGCGTACAGTATAATATATCTATATTGATTTTAAAGAAAAAAAAGTGGCCTTGGAGAAATATTGTAATAACGTTGTATATACACGGGGAGAGATTATAATTTAACGTGATATTGAGTAAATCACGTAGGTTTTTGCACATTGTCTCGGCTAAAAATTATAATACAGTTATGTCTTACAGTATATTACATTTATAATGAAAAAAAAATTTTTTTTCCACCCAGCCTTTTTAAATATTCCAAACTTTACGAGCATATTTTCATGACAGGTACTTCGAGATTAATATAGTGTCACTGACCGCAAGCAAGACGATAACTTAAGTATATAATAATTTAGAAGCGCTCGCGCGCGCTCATAATATGCAGGAAAATTTCGTGCGTCACTGCAATGAATATAAGAGAGAGAAAAAATAAAGAAAAAGGTTGAGGATGTCATAACTTTATCATAATTTGTCATATTTTGCTTTCATTTTTCTCTTTGTTGCACTCTTGTACAGGATGACTTTTTGTACATACATATACGATTCTTGACAATTGTCACGAGTACAATTATTGTTGTTGTCTTTTTATTTCCTTCTTCTCCGTTTCTCGCTGAAATATAAATTATATTGTCCACCACGCTGGAAATCCAAATCGAGAAAATGAGGGACTGACGCTCACGGTTACCTTGTCGGGATTCGCGATATTATTAAGGCGATAAAAATTTTTATACGACGAATACCTTTATCCGAATGAAAAAGTTTAAAATTTTTTACGAGTCTTTAAATTATAATTACATATATATTGTAAATTGTAATATATTGAATAAAAATTCCGTACATCCTTATTGCCCATTATAAATTGTAATTTAGCTGATAACAATAAAGTAAAATTAAAGTATAATTAAAAATTTTAAGTAAATTATAAAAATCACATAGTATTTATATAGTTTCGGTGTATAATATATATAATACTGAACGATGAATATGATTTTTAACGTAACGTTCACTTACTCCTGATTGTGAGTTACGCCATAAAATCATACATACTTCATCAGTACTGAATTTTTCATCAAACTTTTACTATTGTAATTTTACATAACAACAGTCTTCATACCACAATTAATAATGAAAAAATGTATCCATTTATTTCAGTAAGCATTGTACCACAGTTACACATACCTTGTTAACGTCTGTAAATACCCAAACTCAAACAAAAAAAAAAAAACTGAACAAACTGGCTTAATTATTTTAAAACCTGGGTGAAAATCTTATTACACTCAATCAGAGCGATAAAAAGCGCAAAAGACACGCGAAACAAGTCGTAAACAAACCCTCCCACTGACGTACCGCGATAAATGGTCGCGGTAAAAGAAGAAAAATATATATGCGTGTGCGCTGCTGCCGAAATGAGTTTGACCTCGTCAAGGCGACAAAAGGCGTATATATACAAAGCAATATTTCGTATTATACGTTCCCGCCCGGTCCAATACTGTTGTACTTCTTACGATGACGTCAGAAAGTGCACAACAGCAATGCTATTGTGCGTATACCCTAGAGCGTGAAAGTGCGTTGTATGTATATATATGTGTCTTAACGGTAACGGCGTGAGGAAGTAAGCCGAAGACGCCTTTGAGGCATGAAGCTTTGTCGGTTTGGTTTGCCTGTATAATTGACTTAGGCGCGTGATCGTTTTCGAAGGAAGTATATACAATAGCCGAGTGGTTTTTAAAGATATCGGTATACGTATACGAAGATTTTACGTTTGATGTATATAATTTCTTGATAAATATTTTAATGTAAAAAGATTGTTATGTAAGGAAGTATCAAAGGTAGGATATATTTTTATAGATTAATTATAAATATATAGTATAATAATTTATAGATTTGGATTATATTTGAGTAGGTAAAGTTTAATTAAATGTGTGTGAGATTAGGGCATCAAGTTTTCTGATGAAATTGCAGAATAATATCACGTAGTCGCATCGAAGATAAAAAAAATATTGCTACTGATAAGCAAAACAATAATTATATCAGTAAGAGGGAATCACAGTATATAACATAACAAATAGAAATGGCATATATATGAAATAAAAATATTGGATTGATAAGATGTAATAATAAAATGTCTTTTTATTTGAACAACATATAGTTTTATCATCGGGATCGGTTATATAGCGAAAAATTAATAATGCAATCATCGGTCTATTTAATTTTAATTATCATTGTCAATAATTGCCATTGAATTATAAAAAGTTTAAATTTTCATTTCCTTAAATATTACATTTAAAATACTTCTATATTTATATCGCCGTATAATTTTGCAATCCATTTCCCATTTTACCCTAAAAAAAAACTTTGATATAAATATAGATAAATCCGTTAAAAAATATCATCAAATTCCTTGAAATTCCGTCGAGGTATGCTGCGCGTGTATACGTGCGGTAAGGGCGCGCATATATATATACCGACACCTCGCTTTATTTGGCAACCGATGACCACCACTGTACCAGCATACGGCGACAGCGACGGCGCTCCCGAAACGAGCCTGCACACGCGACGGGGTAAATAGTTCTCTCTCTCTCTCTCCCCCTTTCCTCCTCCTTGGTATAAGTATATAAAGAGGGCCGCTAGCACAGAGATGCTATTTTCGCCAACTATTTGGCAGCTAACGCGTGCCTCAGTGATTATTTTTGTATATATCTCTTACTCTCATACTGGCTATTAACCCCGCGAAATTAACGCCGCGCGTCGCGGTGGCGACTACTTTTAAGGCCAACGGAGGTCAGATGATGATGATGATGATGATGATGATGATGATGACAAAGGCGGTGACTTCCCGGTGTCGCTTAATTAGGCCACGCGAGCGAAGAGATTGTGCGTGAGGTTAAATATAGGGCGACGAGGAATGCCAAGTATGCGGTAGGTTGTATATATATATATATGTGTGTGTGTGTATGTCTATGTGTGACAGGCGTCAAGGTTTTCGTCGAATATGGGTAGACGTACAGGTATGTATGTTGCTGGGTTGGTTCGACGATAGTTTTTTTTTTTTTTTAATAATAGATGGGGCGGGGTATGAAAATAGAAGGATTCGACTGTATGCGGTTGTGTGGATATATATATTGGGAGTGATATCATCGGATGTTTTGAGTGTTTTGATAGAGCGATTAGAGAGGATTAACTTTTGGTATGTTTATTTTTCATGCTTAAATGATGAGGGGAATTGGTTGTAAATTTTAATGGTCTAATAAAAACTCAGAGACACTATAATGTAGGAAGTTGAATTGTATCATGTCGAAGGCCGTTTATCATTCTGATTTCAAACAATCATGTAATTTTCAAGTTCACGAGAATTTTTATTTTTTTTTTATTTTATTTTTTTTTATATATAGAGATATCCACGATGATAAAGATGATGACTGTACGTATTTATATGTATTCTCCGAAAGAAAACATAGCAAGGGAAAGTGACAATTAAATCCCAATGAAGAGAAAAAAAAACATCAACTTTCCTCCAAATCGTACGTGTAATATTGTGAAAGACGACCAATTTCATTGTCTCTCTCTTTCTCTCACTTTTTCCGTTCACACCCGCGCGCGAAACTCGCATATAAATAAACATTATATCCAGGCCAATGACGTATGTATACACGCGCGTCTCTTCCTATATAATATACACCTTCGCGACGAATTCCCGCGTGAATCTCGAAATCACGCGAGCTTTCATGAAACCCGGAGAAAGAAAGAAAAAAAATAAGAAAGTTTTAATTTCAATAAGAAAAACTCTCTCGATTCAACCATTCGCACCCACGTAATGTGTATATATATATTTCCACGTACCAATGACCTTTTTCAGTACACTGGCCGCGTATATACTATATATATATATATATGTACACGCGCGAAAAGTGATACTTATACACATAGTGTCTCCTTTTTCCGTTTCTCTTTCGCGCAGCATTGCACCCGACCGATCGTGACGGAATGCTATACGCATGCGTTTGTACCAAGGGGGGTAATTCAATATATATACCTGTACGCGATCGCTTACCTGTAAAGGGGAGAGTGTGCATATATATATGCGAAGGACTTATACATACTTCCGGATTGGATTAACGAAAGTCGAAGGGGAGTCAAGTGGCGCGAACGCTTATCTCCTATTTTTCTCTCTATATATATAAGAGATAGTGCGAACCCGCGGATACATTATAGGTGTATATATGTATAGTATAGAGTTTGTTCATAATATCTCTTCTTTTCTTCGAGTTTCTGTGACGGATGTAGGTGTGCCACTCGTGCGTGTATATTATCATGTACGTTTTATATGCACGACGATGGAATCGGAAGGAAGACGACTATAGGTTATACATATGGTCGTGCGATCGGCTGTACAAGTTTTTTCTCTTAGCCGGACACGCGGCTGTATATATACATAGAAAGTGAAACTCTTTGTATTATATATATATATGTTCGATGGTTCGTTGTAATATATATTATGATTGATACTAGCACTTTTTAGATGCATGCTATATACATATACGATGAAAAGAAATTTTCCGTAGGTTGCGTCATTGATGTATAAGCTATAAGCGATTATATATATATATACTGATTCACAGTTGGGGAATACATATAATTGTGTTCGGTAATCGATGTGGGTTCCGAATCGGTAGTAGAGTATTGGTTTTGGAGAGTTGCTCCATGTGTGTGTGTGTGTGTGTATTTTTCATTGACTTCCTGTTTGAGTAAGGCATGTATACGTATATGTTATATAGATGTGTACATGCTGCCGGTCGAGTTGTCAATTAAGCTATATTCATTTTTTGCTGGAATTCATTATCGCTGCGGGTGTTGCCGTAATCACTCGGAAACTTCGGAAGCGACGTGTGTAAAAGTTCGTATGTAGCACTGATAGGAGCTGCAATGATAAGAACTCCTGCGGGGAATTACTATACGATTGTTTGAGTTATACGATAATTTTACACGGCACGAATTGTTGAAATTTCGCAAAAATGCTGCAAACATTTGTCAATGGATTTTCTCAGTTTCGGTTTATACTAAGAATTAAGCAATGTATGTACGGCTTCGTTCCTCAATTATGTTTGCAATTCGCATTCCACGGACGCGCTTAATTTATATTATATATACTTTTACAATTCGTCAGCACTTATATATCGCGCGTAAAGCTCTAATAATACGTTATAACGCTTGAATATTCCCAGGAAGTTGAAAATTTACGATAAAATATAGCACGTATCAATTTAATAACTTTGCTAATGCACGCGGAATGCAAAGTAGTTTTCCCCGGCAAAACACCGGCCGAATTTATAGTTTCATTATTCAGCGCATTTCGCTTCAGCGCGCGCGGTATATATACTGGCGAGAAAGAGAATTCCACGTGATTTATCGAACTTAACTCTTTGACTTGCCGCGTGTTTCGCTATAGAACGTGTGTGTGTGTATGTATATATATAGCACACACACACACACACGCGTCTAATTTAGGGTAAAACATTGCCCGTTGCGAAATGTGCCTCCAATTTTGTCTATTACCAATACGAATTTACGAAAACGACAGTTAAAACTCGTAAACCATAATTGAAAAGCTCATACTATACGCGTCACGAACGAATATACATATATACATGTACATATAGGTATAAGATACAAAGACGACGTATATATGTATATACATGTATATATGGTGTACCTCAAGCGTTATTTATGGTAAATAACTGCAATACGTATACGGGAATATATATACAGAGACTGTACTGCGCACTTATAACAATGTCATTATATTTTATTAACGAATATTTCATCTATTATCGCGCGCACGCGCGTGCATTCACGTAACGAGCCCATAATCCCGACCGACATTGTTCGGACGCTCGTGCGCGCGTTCGTTCTCGGAAGGAATAAATATCTCGTCGCGGCTGTAACACAGACAACTGAGATATGTGTATATATATATATATATACATGGGTTACATACATATATATAAATGTGTGTTACAGAAAGGGGATAAATTATATTTCTGGGGGAAAAAGTAGTCCGCGCGTAGTATAGCAGCATCGCAGCGGACAAAAAAAATATTTAGCGCAAAGGTCGAGTGGTCACCATGCTATATATATATGAGCAATTCTACAGAAAATCGGATACTTCTTAGCCCAAAAATGGAAACATGTGGTTTTTGAGAGCATGCTCACCAAATTAGGTTTTTTTAGTCTTTAAAGCATTACAAATGAAAAGGAAAAGGGTGCCAAGTCGGAACCATGTGCCAACAATAAGTTATGGGTCAATTACTGATAATGAAAAAATTATTAAAAACAGCTCTAGTTTGATCCAAAATAATTCCATAAATAACAACTCAATATGTAATTCGGAAAGAAGAAAAAGAAACTAGAGCTTTCCAAATCGCTTCTCAGAATTAGACAATGTTGATTTCTTCAAAAGTGGCGTGAGTTTGAAGTTGGGCTTGAACCTGACAAAAATGGTAGCAAAGGGAGAATTTGAAAAAAACAATCGAGTCCGTACATGATTACAATATTTCGTGAATTTGCTACCATTTTTATCAGTTTCAAGCCCAACTTCAAACTCACGTAACTTTTGAAGGAATCAACATTTTCTAAGTCTGAAAAGAGATTTGGAAAGCTCTTATTCTGTAGTTTCTTTTTCTTCTTTCCGAATTTCATATTGAGTAGTTATTTATGGAATTATTATATGGTATATACAATAAAATATTATATGGTAAGCCTGCTCTCAAAATCCACATGTTTCCATTTCTGGGCTAAGAAGTGTCCGATTTTCTGTAGAATTGCTCATATACACACGGTGGTATGTACTTTAAATACCGATTTAAATTCAAAGCCTCGCGTTGAAATTTGTCCAGCATTTTGTATACACACATATGTGCGCGCATCACAATTGACGCATAAATAACGCGCTCGCTCGCTCGCTCGCGCGGCTCGTTATGCGCGCTTTATCTCTCCCTCTCTCTCTTGCGCGTGTGCGCATTTGTAAGTTTGTTAAGAACCCTTCTCGTGTAGTAAATATAAAGCGAATCGAGAAGGAGGAGGGACTTATCAGGGGTTCTTTAATGTCAACATCCCTGCGTATAGTGCGTATATATACCTATACCTACACATACACACACACACACATATAGGTAATGACGCGGGCACGCGACGCCGTATTTCTCCGGTGTGCCGATAGCATCCGTAAGGTATTGGATAGTATAGGTATAATACCTGTGCTCGCGAGTATATAGAGAGAGAGAGAGGTTGTAATTTCGCGCAGCGATTTCGTCGTATAAGCTTAATGTGATTAAATTACAGAGCGATCAATCTGCACTAGGTGGAGAACGAAGGATGAATCGCGTGATCGATGGGACGAGGATTGAAGTATGTATATACATGGTTTGGCTTTTGAAATTAAAAGGCTTATATACGAAATGAAAGAGCAATGTATGATTCGCAGGTAACGAAAGGAGGACGAGTTTTTACAGGATTGCAAGGAAAAAAAAGGGTTTAAGTATCGCATAAAGTTAAGTAAATAATAGATGCACGGTGCGAGAACACGGTTTAATTTTAACGATATATATATATACCAATATGCAGAATTCTGGGTCAAAGTACGGTTCATTTTTTTTACCTTCCATATATACGCGCGGATAAGAATCTGTTAAACACAGAACGACGACCACGACGACGTCATGATTAAACGTCGAAATTAAAAAGCTCGCGTATATATGTATAAATGCGTATATATATATAAGCCGTCTTATACGAGTATAACAAGTCTTTCATTTTAGCCTCGTTCCTCTCGCTCAATTTCTCGCATAATCGCCGGACCATTCCGACAATTACACTCCACTCCCTCTCTCTCTCTTTCTCTCTACACACACACATACACACACACACATTATACCTACGCCTCTACCTTTTAGCGGCGATATCAAACCTTTCACGCGAATAGCGAGCCGATGTTGAGACACATCACAATGACCATAAACCATCATATACGATGCGTTCGTATAGTATAATCAGCTAATTTTATGTCATCGTAACGCTTCTTAAATCTTCTCTTATATCATTCGCGCACTCTATACGTGCACTATACTCTCCCTCTCACGTGCATATATACATTTTCCATTCGAGTACAGATTTATCACGGCATTAGCGACTTTCGCTGCTCGCGCGCGGACACTTTATATATATATATATGCGCGGGGGGAATATTGGAGAGTTGCTGTGGTAATCGGTAATAAACCAACCTCTCTCTATCCCTGTAAAAATAGTACGGTATATCTGTGTGTGTGTGTGTGTATGTATATATGCACTTTACCTCACCCTACGTATAGAAAGGTAACTATACTACCGCGCGGCCTTCGTCCCGACCCCGAAGAAATTCACGAGAAAGAGAGAGAGAGAGAGACGTATACGTTCGTTATCGGGATATACCCTCTTACCACATTCTCTAGGGTGTAGAAAGAGGTGGATGAAGAGGAAGAAGGAAGGGAGGGAGGGAGGGAGAGAGGGATTCTTTCAACGCATTTACTCGCCGGTAAATGATATATCAACGCAACCTTGAATTGAAATCTCAAATCGCAAGAGAACGAGAGAGAGAGAGAGGCACTTTAAACGGAGGTATTTTTCCGCGCGTACAGTGAGTGCACGCGCTGCTTGCTACAGTCACGCGATATTTTCACAAATGTCCCCCAGGGAGATATATATATATATATATATATATATACATGCACTTCGATCCGATCTCTCTCCCTCTTTCTCTCTCTCAGGGGGATACTTACACTCTCGTCGTTTTTATACAAAGCGCAACTTCTTCGTTCACCGATGGTCCTTTCTTCTATTTTTTTCCTTTATATACATCGCTTGATATATATATATATATATATATATGTATGTGTTATTCGGCTGCTTCTGCTGCAGGCTCTTTGCCGTGCGTGCCTTTATCGCGAACAATTAGCATGCGTCGCGTGCGTCGCGACGACTAAAGCGTGCGCGCGCGTGCACAAAAGAGAGACAGAGAAGAGGGAGAAAGAAGAGAAGGGCTAAATTTACAATCGACGGTAGGTCATTATTTTCGTGGCTGTGTGTGTGTGCGTTCGCGCGGGGTGAGAAAAGGATTTTCCGAGGATGGTCGAAGCAAGCGACCGCGTGGTATGCTAATTTCGTCGATGCAAGCGGGAGGATTGTTGCAAGAGAGGGTGGGTGAGTAGTGCGTGGTAGAAAAATCGAAGGGATTTATCGGTTTGGGGAATGGATTAGGTGGGAAGAGGAATCCTTCGTAGGTTGTAGTGAGTATATATATATGGTCGGTTCTCTGTCATGTCACAGATGAAAAATTTTGTTTGCGCTAAAAAATTTTTTATACTTTCTACTACATATTTTGAACTGCTATGAATTTTTTTCAGATTTTTTTGATCTATAATTTTGAAGATATAAGAGGCCAAAAACTGAATTTTGATGTTTTTTTGCATTTGTGACCAATTTTCATTAATTTATAACTACGCAGGGAAGTAGGTTTCGTGATAGACACAAGAATACTTTTTTTTTGTAAAATTTTCTCAGCTTTTTAATAAAAATATTTTCAAAGCTGTATGTATACACTGTCACTCACATACCTCCAAATAAAACATTAAAATTCAGAATGAAAAAAACCGATCCAAGGTATTTTCACCGAAAAATTCATGGAGATACCTTTTTATTGTGCGAAGTATCTGCATAAATTTCAGAATGGTATTCGATCATTTTGTAACCTAAAAAAATTCATTTAGGTATTGATTTAAAAAAAAATGTCTTGTACAGGTCTGAAAAAAATATAGTTAAATTCTACGAAAAATTAAAAGAAAAAAAGTCTATGTAAGATATTTCGAAATTTTGCTTGGTTTTTGAGCAAAAAATTAATCAAAATTCTGAATTTAATGATGAAATTTTATCAATATTAAAGGATTTTTTTGTTCATGTCGAATATCATTATCTGAATCACTTGACTCGCCCCTGTAATGTTTATCAATATCATTTTCAGAAGAAGTAACTTTTATTTATTCATTATTTTTTTTTTCTTTACTTTGAATATCATTATCTGAATCACTTGACCCACCACTGCTTTGTTCATCTAAAATCTCTTTTGTATCATTTTCTTTTCGCAGTTGTAGTTTATGTTATTATATTGTTGAGATTATGTTCAAAAAGTAATAATTCATAGTATAAATGTTGAAAATCTTGCTAATATATAAAATCTTGCTTAGTAGTTGATAATTGTGTTATTTTTTTCATTACCTTATGTTTTAAATAAATGTTTCACTTCACTGAAAGTCATTCTTGATCAATCAGCCGGTCTCACGACTTCAATTAGAACTAGAGATTTTCTATTAGTGAATATCTTGTTTGAAATAAATGTTCCACTTATACACTCAAAGTCATCAATAATAATAATTCTATTATGAATTTTTAGAACAACAGCTTTAGAGAACTTTAATCCATATCCATATAAGCATATGCTAAAAAATATGTGAGTCGATGGAAATCACCGTGACAATACGATGTTATACAAAATATACAAAAAAAAACAATATACTTTGTCAACAAATCCACTTCAACGATAATACTATATAAAACGTTGGCAATTTTCCTGAACATTGTTCTAGTTTATCGATCACTTTCTGATTAATTATTCAAAGTTCAAAAATTCTCAGAAAATCAATAGTAAAATATTTATTAATTTTATATAATATATTAGTGTTTGTAAATTATTACAATAAATTTATTTGATTTGTATTATTTGGTACTTTTTGGGAAGAAAAATTTTCTTCTTTACTTTCCAATACGTACGTTGCATTCATACTCTGATTTTGCACATTTCACGCTTACTGCATCAAAAAATAATGTTCACCATGTGATAATAGAAATTTCCAATGAAAACTACATTTTCCACTCTCAAAACTAAAAGTATATAATACAGTTTCCGACCCAGAACTGCCCTTTCAAAAATCAGCACATCATAAATTACAAAACTTTATACTGAACTTTCTTATATACACGCAGCAACACAACACAAAAAACGAGCTCACTGGCATTAAAATAAATTTAAAGACTTTACATCATTTGGGCACCGTAACGCCGTACGCGCGAAATACAAAAGTGTAACAAGCCTCTTCCTCATCCGGAAACCGGAGTATAAACCGCTTAAACCCATACCTTAACAGCACAGCCTCCCATCACGCATATATATATAGATACAAAAAAAAAACAATCACTCCTCTCTCTTTCTCTCTCCATTTCCAAAATTTATTATATACGCGGCAACGACGAGAAGCAAGACGACGACAACGACGGGTCAAATCGATTGGCGACCCGTTTCTCGCCGAAAAGTGTATCGCTGCGCGAAGCACGGTAATACGGCTTTTATCGGGCGACCGCATCGTCGTCCTCAAAACCCGCGGTTGATGTGTGCTGAACGGCTAAAGGTTCTTTATGTAACGCGATCGCGGGCGAATTCCTCTTCATCTTCGTTTTTCTTCGCCTCGAATTTAATCAGGCCGACGAGAAGCCGAAAAACGGTCGTTCGTACCGCTGCACGTATACATTATATATATATACACGTGGACCACACGCACCTGATTATATTGCCGCTTATATACGAAACCGGTAGAGGTGTAACAATGGTTTAATCAGCCGTATATACGTGACACGCATATGACGGGGGTCACTTTTTTTGTCCTTGTTTTTGCAGAAGAGAGAGAGAGAGCAATCGTGTTATTATGATTTGCGTATGGAGATGATGGGGTATATACATACAAGATGCACCACCTGTAATTTACGTAAGGATTCCCCGCAAATTTACCCCCGTGCCATGTATATGTGTTTATATATATATGCTCGTACTCTATATTTTCAATCGGTGTTGAGGCTGCATATACGAATGTTGTATACGCATACGCTCGGTATATAGGGGTATAATCGTGTGAGAAACTTTGTTGCAGAAAATAAATTGGTTCGCGATTTACCGGTGGCTATATATCGTGGTCTTTATATCAAGGTGGCCGCAGTACCATTATCGCGTAATGAGAGAGAGAGAGAGAGGGAGGAACAAAGTTCATTGACATCGGTATATGGTTTTGTCCGCATGCGCGCGCGAACCTTCCATTGTACTTGTAATTCTACGAGCCGGTTTACGTAACAGTTGTTTTGAATTTACAATTTTTTTTTTCTTTTAGGCTGGTTTTGCTCAAATCTCTGCCTGCTTATCGTATTTATGTCATAATTACAGTACGGATACGTATAGAAGGATTATATGCGCAATAATTTAATCTCACGGAACCAGATCCCTTATCGAATTACCGGTGCATGAAATTTTCGACTAATCTTGTTCTACATCGTGTAAAGTGGCCGTCGGTGGGTATGTTTTGAAGTATATATATGTATGGAATTAAATACTATATAATTACTGATATACCATCTATATATGTTCAATTTGTAGGGAAGAATTGCCCAGTCATGGCCAGCGTCTGGTACCAAAGCTGGCCACCACATGTTTCTCACGTCTGAGGATGTAATGACGGCATCGAACAGTTATGGTTAGTAGTAAAATATTATTTTATCAAATATACTTTCGATCTAAAATTTTAAAATTTAGTTTTAGCATGTTTTAAATACGGAATATATTGTTTCATGAGGATAAGCTATTGTAACAACAGTCATAATATTATTCTTCTCTTTTTTATACAGTTGATGTAACATTTTTTTTGTAATATTTTGTATATTTTTTCTTTGAAAATGAATGAACATATAATATAAGACTGTTTCTGCGAAACTCTATTTTAATTCTTTCGATTTTTTAGATAGCATGAAATATATGTGGATACTGTTATTTTACTATCTCAACGTTCCTTGAAAATTCTTAGATCTAAATCAATATGATTTTTACTTAATGATTTAGATTTAATCATTTTCATTTTAATCTCGATCATTTTCTTTTTTGGCAGCCTAATTTAAATTTATAACGACTAAAGCTATGGCCAAAAATGCTGCAGGTATACGCGACCACTGCAGGGCATTTCTACACTGGTATTATCACCACAACCGATAACAGCCACTGACACAATTACATTGTCCTCAAAATTCTGGATAACCATGTATTCTCACAAGACGCAATTTCCCAAATTATTACGTGTGTGTATGTACACCAGAGCAACTCTGTACACGTCACAAAAAAAAGGGTGACAGAGAGAACCGTGGGGCTTCCCAAAATCCTGCCCATTAATTCACGTTGCTACGCTGAGGTGAGCACTCATTACAACTCGTTTACAATATCTTACGCGCCGCAAGCATGCGCTGAATTTCGAATCTTGCTGTGTAGGTATGTATATATATATATACCGCATACACCGTGTACTCGAGCTCTTCTTTCACCTGGAATACTTTCCAGCCGATCGAGCGCGAAACACCAAGTTATAATTCCTCCCTCTTCCTTCACACACACACACATACCTATACACGTGTATATATGAGCATGTACACCGTAACCAGATTGATCGTGCTCACGCATCCTACACTTTTTAACACAGAGAGGGACGAAGAGAGAGAGAGTGAGAGAGAGAGGAGACTTTTTTTTGCAAGCGAACGCGAGTGATCGGCAATTCATGTCGCGGCGGCTCATCGACCAGTCGCTAATTCACGTTGACGGGTTTTTCTCACTCGATGAGAGAGCTTTTTTCGTGAGGAGAGGGAGGAGGAGTATACACGCGTGTGTGCGCGCGCGTGTTATGTTATGCAATTACGCGCGTGCTCGTGGTTATTTTTAGCCCGGGAGTTTATATACACGACCAGAATGGGCTTTTGACAAGGGGTTATTTTTAGCTGGCGTGGGATGAACACAGAGAGTGTTTTGCGAGGTGTGATTTTGTATATATAGGAATGTAATTACCAGGCAGGATGGGAGTGCGGGAGATGAGATTTGTGGATGCAGGTATAAGTGAACGAGGATGGTTTGGGTTTTTTGATGACGATGGGAGTGTGGAGAGCTTTTTCAAGGTCAGGGTGAATTTACTGGTGTTGGAAAAAGAATTTAATGTAATTCTACGCGGCGATGTGTTTGAATATAGCTATATGTATAGGGTCTATGGAAAATTTTTTTTTTTTCATTTAGAAATGGAGAAGAAAACTGGAGGCCGCAAGTAGAAAATGATATATTATACATCCTCCGAATGTTTTACAAACGTGAGTATACCGACAAAGTGCAACGATTTTCTTATTTTTTTTTTTCTTATTTTCACACGGATAGAATTTTCCGGTAACAATTACCGTGAAATTCGCGGCAATCAGGGACCAACCGAAGTCTCTGTAAATTTTTACCGGAGTTATGGTAATTTTTACTAACCTTCCCTAGAATTTTTCTCTGTATTTAGAGGTAAAAATTACCGTGACAATAGTAAAAATTTCCAGAGATTCGGTTGGTGCCCGATTGCCGCGAATTTCACGGTAATTGTTACCGGAAAATTCTATCCGTGCAAAATCGAAAATAAATCACTCGAAGGTTATTAAACTCATTAACACGCGACATCAGTGTCCATTCCCGTGTGCCAGAAAGTCCAAGCTCGTTTTGTAAAAGTCCCTATAACCGACACGACTTGCTGGTTGCATAAATAATGAAGAGAGAGAGAGAGACACCGTTCGTCCTGTTGCGTATACGATCCTCTCCATTAATTGATAATTACACCCAAAATCGAGTGTGTATATACGTACACTCGTGTTCACCGACATCCATTCGCTCGTTCGTTTTAATTAAACCGAATGCGAATAACATATACATATAACATTTATACAGATGCACCACGAGGGTACGCGAAGTAATAAAAAAAATCGTCATTGATTTATTCGCCCTCGCTTGATAACCGTGTGTATATTACATACAGACTGTGAGCGAGATGACTGATATTTATCGTACATTACGCGGGCGAAGAAAGAGAGAGAGAGAGAGAGAGAGAAAAAAACTAAAAGGACACAATACAGCAAGAGAGAAAGATACGCGAATATATAAGTAATTCACTTCGATAAGAATGCCGTTATACACACGCGCTGAAGGGGGAGGCTGCTATAACTGTACCGCCCAAATGGATTTTTTAGGTATATTCATATAACAGTAGCACTCGCGTACTATAAGAGTTTATATAAAAAAAAATGCGCATATTATAGTCGCGCGGGATGATCGTTTCTCCGAGTTTTTAGTGGATATACATTGTAATATACGAGTCGGTGAATAATTACGTATTCTGCTTTCGTTACAAAGACGCTTGGCCGGTCATCGTTGCGTTTAAAATTTCGCGATATTTACATATAAACCATTATTTCCGCTCTCTCGCTGTAGTGTACTGTGCGTATTACATCCATATACACACACACATACAATACACGTATACGTACGCGTGAATGATAGAACACACACATATACATTGGCATCACAGCGTCTCTTTATGCAACGCTTTCATCATTTCTCCGGTCTATGCGAAAAGGAATAATGTATGAGGAAAATGCAGTTGCTATATTCTGCTTATATACGCTTGCGCGCGCGCGCGCGGGCGTAATCCGTCCGATCCAACAATTCAGTGATAAATTAGTTCGCAAAAAGGGAAAACACACTCGCAGTGTTGCTGTTGCTGCTGTTACTGCTGCTGCTGCTGCTGCTGCTGCTGCTGCTGTGTGAGCATGAGCAAATGGCATTCCGTGTAACTTGTGCGCGCGTTGCAGCTCACGTATTTCAAAAGTAAATTACCCCATGAATTATTGAAGCGAAAGAGAGAGAGAGAGAGAGAGAGCTTCCGCGCGTACTGCGATGTCTCTTCCTCGTATCTCTCTTTCTCTCTCTCTCTTTTTCTCTGTGTACACGCACACGCTTCTCTCTCTCTCTCGAGAAAACTAGAAAACGCATTCGATTTCGCCTTTCCACTCTTCGCGAGAGATAGAAGAAGGAAGAAGAAGAAGGAGAAGAAAAAGCTTGAGCTAGCCACACGTATATATGTATATATATATATATATACAGAAGAAAACCCGAGAAGGTATAGGATAGGTAGACTGCAGGTATATAGGTATATAAGGTACGAAAAAAAGGAGAGTAGAGAACTCTCTCTCTCTCTCTCTCTCTTGCGTATATAACCACGTGCGAGTGCAAGCAAGAGAGAGAGAGAGAGAGAGAGAGAGGAGGAGGAACCTTGGCAAGCGAGGATTAAAAAGAAGGAAAGGAGGAAGCGCGTGCGCGCAGAAGAAGAACGAGAGAGGAGGATCGTTGCTGCTCCTGCTGCTCCTGCTACTTCAGCTATATACTCTCCTCCGGTGAATACCAAGTGATACCGTTGCTTTCAATATTTTATGAAATATACAACATGTGAAGCAGGAAGCGTGCGCACGCGCTTCGTATATATATACGTGCGTGTGCATACGTATATATATATAGGTGTAACGCGCAGCAGGAACGCGTTGATGCTGCGCGCATATACGCGTGGCGTGCATTCACCGAGGGAGAAGCGGTGTGTCAAGGGGAACATAAGAGATTCCCTGCGGCTAAGTTGCTCGTATACGAGCTCTTTGTATCATGTGTGTGTATATATACGGTAGCACGTGAAAAGGACAGTGGTGAAAATTTTCCGGGATCAAGCGTGTGGCGTGTATGTGTGTGTATGTATGTAATATATATGAGGGGGATGCGTTATTTAGATAGAAGTGGACCGGGATGAATTGGTAGGAGGGTGTTCTGGGTGGATTGTAGGGGATTCGGGGAAATCAAGTTGTAGAAGAGGGATGTGGAAAATGGGAATTGAGGATTAGACCTGGTTTTGGTATAATTTTGTTTCCCGGAGTGTGGAGAAAGCGTTTAGAGCATTATTTATATTTATGTATATACGCAGTTTGGCGTTTCGTATACGTAGTACAGATTTAAATCGGGCCAATCGTGTAGTTTTATAACGTAAAAAACATGTGTGCTATGTATACATTTTATACAAATTATGATTTGCGTATTTATATGCATAATTACCAGTGTAATGAATAAACCGAGATATATTTTTCAGTATTTTAATATATATGATGATTAGTGTATAAATTTAACATACGAATAATAATTGTATAATATAGATAGATGGTTTATAGTTGAAGCAATTGAAGAAAAAAAAATTATTTTGGCTGGGATTTTATAATGATGTGAATTAAATAAGTTTACTTTTTGAAAAATATATCAATACGTTTGATGTATTCTTCCACAGCGAACTGATTAGCTTTTAAATTATACATATGTAAATATATATCGTATACAGAGTTCACAACAAACCACTTATTACTATAATTCAAATATACAATTTAAACAATAGATCATCTTTTAAAATATAAACACCGCACATACACCTGCACACATACTCACATATTATAGTATTATATACTACATTTCGCATATTACCATAAATGACCGCAACGACTAAAGATCTCACTTCGCTATATACAGATCAGCCGAACAATCGGCATTGCTTCATACTTATTAAACATTGGGCAATTTCTATTTGTACCTATATATGTACACGTCACATCAACTCTGCAACAATTCAGGAAGAAAACAGCATCCAGGACAAACAAAAGGAACGATATTTTCCATACGTAACGAAGCATTTAATAATGCAGCTGCCGTCGCGCATGCGCGCGCGCGCGTGCCACACACAAATACAGACACGAGATCATTTTAAACCCTCCTGGCTCAATTTATCTTCTATACCAAGCGAACAAAATATCACCTTTATATATGTTACGCGGGCCTATTCCACGCTCACACACACACAGGTATTTCGTCACAATGCAAAATCCGAGCTAATCCTGGTATAGATATATATATAGTATATATAAGCGGTATATTGAACTCATCGTAATCGTAATATATATATACACACACACTTATTATGCTCTAGCAAAACAATCGGACTTAAAAGTCGCCCTATTCATATATATAAATATATATACAGATATAATATTCCATCCCTCCTAAACCACGTGAATTTCAACACTATCAGCTCGCTACCACCACTATCCATACTGTAGCTCATAACTCATACCTCGATACATAATATGCTCTCTCATATAGCCCTGACTCTCACTCTTTTTTTTTCATTTTTTTCGTATATATATATATACCAAATCGTGCAGCAGCATACACTGCATCAGCTCGCGACAAAGAGCTTACGTATACATATATACCTTTACTACTACTACTACTACTACTACTATTCCTTCGCGTTTGCACGCTAGAGAGAAATAGAGAGAGAGAGAGAATTCGTGCTCCAGCCGTTTCGCGCATAGAGCGCTGCATGAAGGTATATATATAGGTTCTTATGAAACCTGCTGCAGCGACGTGGTGGTGGTGGTGGTGGCGGTGGCTGTGCGCGTGCTGCATATAGGCTTCTTGATAAAGAGAAAGAGAGAAACACTATTACTACTACTACTACTACTCGGTACGCTGCATATATATGTGTATATAGTACACAAAAGCTCTCTGGTGTGTCGCGGCCGAGTGGAGTAGACTATCGTGCGCTCTATACGTTTTCTCTCTCTCTCTCTCTTTCTCTCACTCGTGCGCGAGTGCACATTATGCACGCGCGGCGAGGTCGGAGATTTTCCGTATAGCGCGAGGAGAGCTCTCTTTGTGTCTGATATGTCGCTCTTTCTCTCTCTCTCTCTCTCTTCCATATGTGTATATGAGGGGATATGTATATGAACGCTTTTGTTTATTGCGCGTAAAGGGGGTAAAAGCGTTATAGCAAAAAGTCGGCTATAAGGGGTTCCGTGCGTATAATATACATAATCTAGCTCATAGCGGTGCCCTTTGTGCGTGTACGTGTATATATATGTATATACTATATA
>JAWWEQ010051417.1:0-10206 GCA_035583055.1 Torymus tubicola | reverse complement strand
TTGAGTTTGATTTTAAAACTTCAATACATTTCCCTCAACGATCGACAGAATATATTACAAAGAAGAAACATGGAGGGTGACACACAACAATGGAAATAAAGAAAAAAAATAATAAATTTTATATTCTCAGATTCTATATTTTATACTTCTCTTAGCCTGCTGATCGTTTATCATTACGATATTCGTATACAAAGTACCGTATACCGTAAATACGTTGTACATATAGAAACTAGAGGCGGTTTTTATTTATCTATTTGTTTATAACAATAAAACCACCCAAACCGTAATCTCCACAGTTACATTACTTTATTTTTCCTACAAAAGTACTTTAAGCGCCACGCGTTTACAAAACCCTATAATACCGACGTCTAACTACACCCTCACATACATCCATATTTTTGTCTATCTACATAACACCAACAATGCACAGTAGCATTCACCCCACAGCTACGAAAAATCCTTCCGGCGCAGACAAACATCGAAATAACATTGATCCTTCCTGTGCGCGTTGTATACGCAGCAAAGAAATAAAATCTCTGCAGCATGGGGCAAACACTGCACACAGCCGGTGCTTCGCAGGCTATGCACATTTGTACGGATTCCTTCGTGTGCTATATACGCGTGGTGAACCAGAGAGAAAAGTGTCCGCATTCGCATATATACCCCCAGTGAAAACCTTTCTTCCTGTGCGGGAACAAAGACAGCGAGAGTTTTTCTACCCCCGGAAATTTGCACTGTGCGGGGGATTTCGCACGTCCGACGGTTGCAGCTCTGATCGTAAGAATTTCACGGATGCATTATAGTTCTGATGCATTGTGCGAAGACCACGGGAAGTGAAGAGTTCAGCGATTTAGGGGATGGGAGGGAGGAGGAAAGGGAGTATTGTTTGAAGAAAAGATTTTTATCTAAAGGATTGTGGTTGCGTCGAGGATTTTCGTATTTGATTTAGTATATATCCTTTGTTGATATGCCACGTGAATGTTTTATTTAAACGCAACGCGTTAATCCCTGTAGCAAGGAATTATTCATCATGTTCAGCGACGTATATGACAATGCTTTTCGACGTTCCAAAAGCAATCCGGCGTGTGTGCGTATGAAAGCTTTGCGATGAATTCGATTTCTGGTCCATCAGTATTTGAACTTTTTTTTTGCTCACTATTCTCTCTCTCTCTCTCTATTTATAGAAAGCTTGACCTGTTTCTCATCTCCCAGCCATTATCTCCGAACCTGTCTACTTCGTATACTTCTCGAAGATAAACTTCAACAAAGCTGCTCCACTTTACTTAACTTCAATGTATCAATTCCATTTTATCGCTTCTCAACTAATTTCCCATAACACTTCACCGACGTCTGAACTCATCTGTTAAGATTAAAAAAAATATATCGATCTCATACTTTGCAATATATATATATACTGAACGGATCTTATACACGTGCATGAGTATCCTAAAGAACAATGAGAGAAAACCAATGTAATCGCACCGAACGCAGTGTTCGCTCTTTCAATGTAAAAGCAAACCTCCTTCATCACAATAAAAAAGCGTATACTCTCCTCACCCATGATGCACGTGTGTCGCAGAAAACGAAGTGCACTTCAATTGCGACAGGACAATCTTCTGAGAAAATTACTTTCTCTTCGGTTGGGAGGATATACCTACACGCTTGTTTACTCGTCCAGTCGTCGCGTATATAAACCGCGCACCTGTAAAAGTTCCAATTAAGCCTCAATGACCATCTTGCCTGATGTATCTATATATGTGTATAGGGTTGACCTCCACGTTGTCTGTTGGAAATGAAGAGAACGGCGCGTTTACACTGGTTCATACGATGAGCGAGGCGCCGACGTCGCCACTCGTTGGTTTATGGTATAGACATTCCCTTTCTTTCTCATTGTCGTCGTCGTCGTCCTTGTTTTTTTTATGAGGGAGAGCATGACGACGACGTGCCTGTCTTGAATTACTCGGTGGGTTCTAACGCTCGGAAATGGCACGGAAAGTATGTGAGGGATTTTTTCGCGCGTTCCCTTTTAGTGCGGTTAGAGAGGTGGAGTGGTGAGAACGTATATAAGGGTTGCGAGATTTGTAGGAAAACGGTACTTACCTGGTATGGTGTTGGTTGAATTTTTATTCCAAAAGGTAGATGTTTGTATAAATATTATGTTGTAGTATTTCTTCTAACTGTTAGTTTGAAATAATATAAAAAATATAAGGGGCTTTATGTTAAGTAATAAGTGGAAAAGAAGAATTTTTATTTTATGGATTTTCTATGTTAAAATAAAGAAACAGAATGTGGAAATGTGTTACTAAAACGGCATTTAAGAGAAAAATAAATAAGTTTATAGTTAATAAAATCTAGACAGAAAATTATTTTAAAAATTTCAATATCAAATAAAAATTTTTCGATAAGATAATGAAATTAAAAGACATCTGTTACCGTTAACTTGAACGGCTATTGCTTCTTTTTTCGAAAAAAAAAAAAAAAACAAAAAAAAAGTGTAAAAGCAATTTGCTTCGGTATTTCGTAGCGGAAAACTAATTTTTCTCAAAAAACAAAAAAAAACAACGAGATAAAAAGAAGTACTATTTTTTTATCGACAAAATTAAAGCTTTCTTAAAACAACAAATCAAATCCAATAAAATGTGCATATAGAAAAAAAAGAAAACAATTGTTTTTTCCCAACCAAATGAAAATAATTTTCCATTTGTTTCGAGGCCAAACCCGTAACATCTCTCGCTTGATTACCCCGCAGAGCGTGGGACCAATTAAGCGAGACTTTCGGCCGTACCCTTCACCAAAAAAAAGAAAAAAAGAAAATTCGCTACAAAAAAAAGGAAGGAAGAGGGTTAGCGCGTGTGGGATATTCGGTGGCTGCATTTTTTCTCTCTCTCTCTCTTGTTCTCTTCGATCAGCGAGAGTACGAGAGAAAAAAGCACGCTCCGATAATTAAGGGAAAGGGGCATACACACACGCGCAGCTTACATTTCGCGTGCGCGCGGCAATGATTTCTCGAACACACGCGTCTATTAATCAAAAAACAAGCTTCATGTTTATTTCGGAGAGCAAGTAGTATATATGTGTTGTTTGTGTGTATGTGTGCACTTTTCGATATACAAAAAGAAGGAGCGCTCTTTCGCGCTCGCGCGCTTCGTAATCGCGCATTGTACATTATGTCGCTCTACCTTACATCTACTCATAATAATAATATATATAGATTTTCTTTTGTTTGGTTCACCTTATACACTTTTATTCTTCTTTATATATATTTATAACGCATATATAATTTCTTCATTCGCACTCACGCGCATCTTCTCACATACACAGGCTCACATAATTGCAGACGATTTGTTCCAGCATATAACGGCGCTTATTTTTTTATGTATTAATATACATATATCTCTATATATATTCTTCACGCTATCGTTCGCACTTGGCGTCGTTATCTTCAGGACACGCGAGATGCGTTTTTACCGCATGATAATACAGCCATATATACACATATATGCGCGCGTGTGCACAGGTGCGCGTGTTATATCGATCAGTTACATCGAAAAACGCGCGAGCGCATACGGTCGAGGAAAGTTTGCGATTCGTAATACTATAAGCGTTCGCGTGATGCATTAAAACTTTTCTTAGCTACTTCGAGCTCAAGCGTGATTTATATTACATGCATGCGCGCAAGCGGTCGCGATCATTCGTGCTCGTTGTAATATTTTAATTTGCGATATCGCTCGGAGCTTTGCAGTGTTGTATATATATATATGAGGTTTTTGAAGCGAGAAAACTTGAGGTTTCATTGATACCATAGTGGCGTCAAGTTGTGTGAATTAAGATTCTTTTTTTTCGAATGAATAATTGCCAGTCGGCCGTTTGGTCTCGTTGCGCTCGGCAGTTATTTGTCATCCGTGGAAGTTGAGCGTTTGATAAAGTTTAATGTAGAATATAGCTTTTGATACTCATAATAAGCAGTTAATATCTTTCATCATGCAATGTTAAAGCAAAGTTCATTTAAGCCGTTTATAACTTGTATATAGCCGTAAAAAAAAAATCTTATAAATATATTATATAAAAAATTTCCCTGTCTTCCGCACGATCTCCGATATTATATTAGTTTTCATCGCGTAATTTAAAAAAAAAATTAGAAACACGTGGGTGTGCCCGTGCACTCGCAAAATAACGAACCATAATCCGCTCAAGAGCTTAATTGCTTAATTACGTCGGAGAATTAAAAGATTTCCGTTCGTTGCGGGGAGGGAGAGAGAGAGAGAGAGAGAGAAAAAAAATATCTCAAATTTTCAGCTTTAAAAAGCGTGCGAGAAGGTCTGATCAATCCTCTTCCCTGACTATATCTGCTTTAAGGAAGCAAAACATAAAAGCGTATACCTGCGACTGACAACTGTATTTTAACGGTATTAAATTCGCGGAGAAACCTTGCCAGTGATTGCGATCTCCTTAAACGTGAAAGCTACCTCTCTCCCTCTCTCTCTCTCTCTCTCTCTCTCTCTCTCTCTTTCCGTTAATAAAATGAAAATTTTATTTAAACTGTAACGCGTACAGTGCAAGTGCATGCGTCGCGACAGACGGAGGCGGATGTTCATTGTTGGAAACTATAAGGATTTTTCCTGTCATGTCAGGAGCTCAAGGTTACTTTGGATGGACTTTGTGATTTTCGTGCGGTACGAGGTTTTACTTTTCGCGATGTTTTCTTCGGAAAAGTAGAAAATAAGAGACGTTTCGAAAACTTGCGTGTAATAAGATGTTATAAAACAAATTTCCGACTAAATTTTAGTATATATATAAATGCTCGCTTCCTTCATACTTTTATTTTTCTCTTCCCTTTTCGAATTTTCAACTATTAAAATATCGTAATAAAAAGAACAAAAATTCTTCACAACCCCTCCACTTCCACATTAAAACTCTCAAACCGCATTCAACTACCTTTTCCACAACCATATATATATATATATATATATATATATATTCAACTACTTGCAAAGATCTCTGAGGTCTCCCAATAATTACCATTACCCTACACGTTGAGCAGAAACAACCGTATCTCTTTTCTTGTAATCTCCGCTCGATCATTCTCTGTTCACAGCAAGAAACCGCGCGGACGAGAAAAAATGGGAGAAAAGCAGCCGGCGTCCCAGGGCTCGGGGGACGCGCGTCTCGTGTGCATTTTTTCCCGTCGGCGTATAGCACACAAATATATATATACACAGATCACTCCAACCGATTATACACGCGGCGCATATATTAGCCTTCGCCTCGACCTTTGCGCCCGCCCTTATCTCGTGGTTATTACACGCGAAGTCGCGCTTTTCTTTCGTTATATAAACCGTACACTTGCATGCAGGGGATGATGATACGCGTCAGCATGGTTCACGAAAGTATACGATACAAGAGAAAACTGATAGCGCTTATGGTGGGGATTAACGCTTTCGTATATATAGCAGTTTTCCATTGTATTTTAATGGTTTGTGTGTGTATGTATATATATAAAGTCAAAATTGACCCTCAGCTTATGTAATAGGACACACACACACACACACACATACATATATAAATCTCAACGATTTTTTTGTTTGTCATCGCGCGATCGCGTAGTAATCGGTGTACAACCTTCGTGCAACGCGCGCGCTTGCGATTAGATTGCGAAAGCCGAACGGAAGGAAATTAGACGCTCGGGTGGTTCTGGTTATACTATAGTCTCTATTAAACACATTACAAATCCGATTAAAATCTACACTCGCCTACATTAATAACGATCGCGCAATGGATGTATGCTATATGTATATATACACACTTGACTCCTGTACACACGCGCGCGCGTTTGGGCTGATTTTCCACGTTTTTTTTTTCTTTATCGTCGTCTTCGTCGTTGATTTCTCTTTAGTGCAAAAAAAAAACGTATGGAACAGCGAATCGCACAGCTAACTTATATACACACACACAGATCAATTTGTAAATCGAATTCGCTGTATATGTATAGCGTTATACGTTTTTGTTATTATTATTATAATCAACCACGATAAAAATGTATATAATAATATTAATATATAGCCTATTAGTTCGAAAAATTCTTAAATATATATTCATCTACGGTTATTAATATAGTTTCACCGACTTATATATATATATATATATAGTGTTTCTCTCGCCTCGCGATTTCGCGTTCCGTTATATTACAGGAACATGTGCGCGCGGATCGCTTTTTAAAAGTTCGACGGAAATAAGAAGAGAGAGAGAGAGAGAGAAAATGGAGAAACCTACTTTTCCTAAAGTCGTACAGTGCATTACAATTAGCGCGCAACTTTTCCGACTGAGCGCATCTTCTCCCTCTCTCTCTCTCTCTCTCTCTCTCTCTCTCTCTCTCTCGCTCGCTCTTTCTTCACTGGTATAGTATAAGCTTTAAAGAAACGTATACAAGAGAAGAGAGGTAAGAAAAAAAGGTGTGCGCGTTATACTTACACAATTTGAAAGCACAACCGCTCGAGTTAACCGATCGCAATTTTCCTGTATCCGCCTGCGATATAATAACGTATAGCTTATGATAATCATACATAGTAAAGTTCATTTAATTCCTTCTTATATACGCTCTACACGAATGCTCACCAGCTTTTCTTTCCTTTCTCTTTATGTATATAAGATAGAACGTTGTTGTTGTTATTGTTGTTGTTTTAATATATAGAAGTTGCACAACAGTGTATTTGAATTTGTGTATTCCGTTGTGTACATGTATTTATATATTATTTACATTGTTATTATTATATAAACACATGATGCGAGTTTCGTCGATTCGGCTCCTGAAAGCTCATAATATATATGTATCATTCATATAGGTACTTTTTATTACGAAAATAATAAAGTCTGTCGTATTCTATATTTATATATATAGTTATTTCACATCTGCGCATCCAACGAGATCACCAGCTCACCGGCTTTATATTTACATTAGTCACAACTCTCTGCTCTATGTACATTCTCACGCGCGCTCATATACTCGTTAATTAATGCACATCATCATAATCATAATCACTCAGTTACGTGTATAACAACGTACGTGTCTATATATATATGTACACTTTTTCGCGTATGCTATATACGTTGATACTCTCTCGTCTCTTTTCCTTGTATATCTATATGTACACACGGTTTATCGTCGTCACTCACTGTTGTATGTACACGATTATTATTAGCATCTG
This sequence comes from Torymus tubicola, assembly GCA_035583055.1. Lineage (NCBI taxonomy): Eukaryota > Metazoa > Arthropoda > Insecta > Hymenoptera > Torymidae > Torymus > Torymus tubicola. The sequence continues at coordinate 3,004 of JAWWEQ010051417.1, read as the reverse complement.
TATAGAATTCACGTCAGACAATCAAAACTATATATATCACAATCGTGCTGCAATTATATTAGTACAATCTCTCACATTATCTCTTGCTCATATAGTGTAAAGTAAACAACAACAACAACAAATAGTTTAACATTAATCGTCGTTGTATATACGCATCGATTATTATAAAACGAAACATCGACACACACATACATCTTATAAAAAAATATATAGTTTATGGTTAATAACAAAAATATCTATGCACGATGTTCCAATATAGAGATTAAAGCTCGCGACAATAACTTCGATTTCCTTTCACAATATTGTTACGAATGCATGCACACATACGCACATGTACATATACACATCACAAGTAAACTTTAGTGCGCACCAAACCAAATAATCGCCTCCCACATACACAGGAGTAAAACATTTCCATTATACATGAAGCTTTCAAAACGAATTCGATCGTTCAAGCTGCTGCAGCTATCTGCACATATCTTTCGAGTGGACGCGCGCACTTGTATATATATATATATTTATTCGTCCGTCGTTCTGATCGAATGCGACACGAGGCGTATGTATGTATGTATATATACGCGACCTGTTGAGCGTGATGTGCGGCCAAATGCGTTGCAAACGATCCTAAGAAAATATATACGATAAATGGGAGTTGCAGCAGTACAATAATAATATATATAGACAGTTGCGCAGCTTTTGTTACTTAGATATCAGGCAGTATTAGTTGATCATCATTTCGCGCGCGTACTTCATTTGCTGTGTTTTTTTTTTTTTGTTCTTTTTTTGTGATAATAGAAGAAGTTTTGTCACACATATACACGCACACATGCGCGCACACATGCACACGAGCTAATTCAAGAATGAAAATTCCCACAGTGCAATAATAGACTTACTCAGAGTCTAAGAATCTTAAGGTTAGATCCTCCCGTAATTGCGAAAGAGGGGGAGAAGGATTTCTTTTACGGATGGCAAAAGGATTTTCAATAAAACGCTTGCCGTTCTTCTCGCTCCTTCGAATTTATATACCAATTTCCCTCGTGGCTCTCTCTTTCTTACTCGCACTTAAATTATATGGGGAATTAATTCGTTATCTTTTCTACATTTAATGACTACGAATTCTTACGGATAATTAACATCTACCTTTTTAACTTTTTATCTTTATATGAAAGAAAAAAAAACGTATTAAAGTATATATTCATTAATACACTTAATCGTAGAATATAGATATAATCAAATACAAATATCTACGCTCGCGGTGTACGCATCGTCTATCACATTTACGAAACGATCAATCGACATTATATAATATATTCGAATCATACAAAAATACGAATGAAACCTATATATCATCGTTTATTATAAAATAATATATACGTTCGCATATATATTTATATAGAACTCCTAAGTAAGAAAACCTGTGTCGATGTCCGACTTGAACGTGCGTATATATATATATAGCTACAGTATTCACATACATGCCTTATATATCAAACGAACATATAATAATAATCTCATGGGAACTGTAGCAGACGTTGTCGTGATAAAAAAAGAGGAGAAGAAGGAGGAGCGAAAGTTTCGGCGCCAATGGAGAAAACTTGAATTACGCGTAGCGCAGTTTTTAAAGAGCGCATGATAACGATTATATAACCACGTGGCTGTCTGGTATATAAGTTGGGTTATTAAGCTCCGTCGGGGGAGCATATTAGGTGTGACGTGTGCAAGCTAGTCGAGGTTATAGTCTTTTTTTATGGTTGGAAGAAGTTCATTTTTACTGATGAGGAACATGCGCGCGCAGGCTCTTGGCAAAGTTGCATGAATATATTAAGATAGAGCGAAGCTCTTTTTTCCTGCTTGACTTTTTTTGGTTCTGGCTTTTGTGTTGTATTTTGTGTACGCTGTTGTCGTAAGGTAAGATGATTAATTTTGGTTTAAAAATGTATAACGAAGAACAAGTCTATTTGTTTCTGAATTCAGAACGTAGAAAGATAAATGAGATATTTGAGCTTACATGCGCATAAGTAAAATAAGTTATAGCAGAAGAGTTAAAAAAAAAAGGAAACGAATTGAGAAATGAGAACAGATAAATGTGAAAAATAACGTTCGAGGGCCACAAAAATATCCGTAACATTTTTTTGAAAATTTCAATTTTTAAAGATAATGAGGCAATATCAAAAGTTTTCAGATGTGCGAACAAAAAAAAAAGGATAAATCGAAACAGGGCGCAAAAAGTACCGTACCTATAAAGAACCTTTATGCTCCGATTACGAGCATTTATTGGTAGTAAAAAATTTTCCGGGGATGAAAAATATCCACATCGATTGCGGGTACCGCAAAAAAAATGAAAAGTTCTGGTTACGACCTACATTCTACCTTCAATTCATATACACTTCAAAATCAAACCCTTCATTATTATTCTTTTAATTCTTACACCTATACTTACGCCACAAAAATCCATTAAAATTCAAAGCAACAATACGCAATGCATCTTGAAAACAAACAAATCTTCTCTCGAGTAAACACGTCTTCCACCCACGAACTTTCCTCTCGCTGACCTCTGACTTATACGCGTGAAATTAATTAGCTGGAGAAGTTCACCCCTACTTTCTCTCAAAATACCTTCATTACCCGCGGCTTTTCGACTGCACCCATGAGGTTTTCGCATTTAATTAACGCCCCATCCGTATACAGAAAAATACTCTGAGGTGGTATAAGTAGTAGTAGAAGTAGTATAGCTGCGGTCGGAAATCAGTAGTAAGTCGCGCGTGCCTTCGCTTTCTCTCTCTCTCTCTCTCTCTCTCTCTCTCTCTCTCTCTCTCTCTCTCTCTCTCTCTAGCCCACGGCTCTCATGTAAGCCAAGCACGTAGGACGCGTAAAACCGACGAGTGGTTTCCTCTCGGCCACGTGAACCCTTAGCAGTAGCACGGTTGTGTTATTCCGGCGCACGCCCTGCTATCTTTTATCGGCTATTCACGTCGCGGTAATGCACTTTGCTTCGCAAGATATA
>JAWWEQ010051416.1:0-10206 GCA_035583055.1 Torymus tubicola | reverse complement strand
TAATTAGTTAGGCTCAAAACGAGCGATCTACGAATAACTCAGTTATTTGTATATTGTTACGTTTTCGGACGTAACAGCACCATCATTCCGGGTTTACCTGGACTGGCCACGAGAAAACGAAACCCCTTCACACGTAACATAACCTATTTCACGCTATTACGTGAATCATGAGTGCAATTACAAATTATTCATTTTCTACTCTATGTTAACATCAACCTTTTACTTAAAAAGTTGTGTAAGTTCATAAATAGTTTTTCACAAATGATTTGACTAAGAGAATGTTAATTTAATATTTATTGTTTCGTGATTACTGCATTGACTCACTAGTCCTTATAGAACTACCTTAAGCTTTGATATAGTAATTTTTTTATTGTTAACATATCGTTTCTCTATAAATATTGATAACTTGGATTTGTAAATAAACCATGTATTTTTAATAACGCCGTTTGATATTTTTATAATTATGTTCTAATAATAAAAATTGAATTATAATTTTTTTAACTTGGTCATGTGGTTCCCAATGGGATCCTCCAGCAATTTCTCACATAGGTCCCACATAGTTCCCATATGGTTCCCACGAGAGTCCCCCATGGGACCCACATAGTTCCCACATGCATCCCATGTGGGTTCCATGTGAGCTTTTCCAGTAGGGCAACTTCTGTACTTGATTTTGGCGTATACTTTTCTTTACAACAATACGCTCATGAGCGGGACACATTTTTCACGTAAATAATTCGCTAAATCTGAGGATTTCCGAGGCGTATGCTTTCGATTCAAAAAAGAGACTTAGGATATTAATATAATAAATAAACATAAACATTTGGTTTTTTATTAAAACATGTTATTAGAGTTAATTTTGATGCAAAACTGTTATTAGATTATTATTTACTTATCAGTTTTATTGAAGGTGAAATGATTACTATTTCATAAAAACCGCCTTAAAGAAAGTATATTGATGTATATAGTTATTTAAAAACGATTATATATTAATAATATTATAAATGATATAGTAGGAGCAATTTATAGATTAGGAAGCTACAGCTTCCTCAGTCTAATTCTCATGTTGTATTGTCATACAATAAATTACGACAATTCAAGTGAATTAAAATTAATATACGAAATTTTGTAATAAATGTTCTAAACGATGTAGTTATAAATTCAAAATTAAATTTATTTAGAATTTAGTAAAAAGAATCCAAGTACACCGATTTTCTTTCATTGATGTTCTTCTCTAATAAATAAAAGCTTTAAAGAATCATCTATTTCATAATTTTACATAAAAAAACTAAAATATAATACTTATCTAACTGCTTTTGTTAAGAATGTCATTCTCGGATATTATTGTGGAAAAAACCTTTAGTGTTTTAATTCATAAAAATCTGAATAGACAAAATTCAACAGGTGATGTGTTCCTAAGGATTTGAAAGTATGTCGGTGTATGCAGTATTAGTTGTAAAACTGATTGAGGAAAATATTTAAACTACCAAAAGAGGTTATCTGTTTAACCTAATAAGCAGCCTAAAAGCGATAAAAGCAATTGACACTATATACTATATTTTGAGCGTAACCATTGTTATTGAAACTTTACTATCATTTTTATCAATACCTTACTATTTCAATTGATACTTAACTATTATTTATTTATATCGAAACTTTACTATTCCTATTGAAACATTACTAGTATTTATATCAAAACCTTACTATTTCAATTCATACTTAACTATTATTTATTTATATCGAAACTTTACTATTCTTATTGAAACGTTACTATTATTTATATCGAAATATTACTGTGATTAAACATTTTTTTTCTACTCGGTTCTGTCGGAGTTTTACTACTCTTATTGAAACTTTACTATTATTCATATTGAAACCCTACTATAATTAAACATTCTATTAACTATTAAATTTGCCCTTTACTTCAAAACATTTTCATTTTGTTTAAATATTATTACAATTCAATGTTTGCATTTCTGAACTAATAGTTTTGTTAAATTTATACCTGGAGAAGATGGGAAACGTACAAATCATTTTTAAAATAATGATCGACCAGTTCGGGGTAAGCCAAGAGTTAGACGAACATCGCATGAGGAAGCGATTATTAGAGAAAGACAGCGTAATCAAGCAGCTGAAATAATGAGAAGACTCAGAGAATGAAGAGGAAATTCTAGACGAACAGTCGAGGAACAATTAGCTCTTGAAAATAGGCCCCGTGATTTAGGACAAGAAAGACGTATAAGATCATCACGCATACGTTGTCGTAAAAGAGAGTTTGATGAGTAATGTGAATTGAATTTGAATCAAAGATTACAAAGATTGAGTAGGAATAATAGTATAGAAATAAGTAATAATACCAAAGAAAATTATTTGGGAGAAATGAATAATTTATGTAGACATTACAGTACAAAACATTTTGTAGGTGAGAAGGTGTATAATAAAGCTAATTCATTCAATGACTGTTGCGGTCACAGGTCTGTAGAATTAGAAAATATTCCAGAATTTCCAAATAATTTGCGTTCTTATTTTGAAAATAATTACTTAAAATGTAAAGAGTTTTTTGAACGTGTTCGGAATTCTAATAGTTCGTTTCCATTGGCGTCGTTTAATGCTAATTTAATTGATTTTCCTACAGTAGTGAGAGTGCCATATTGTTTGAAAATTCAAGGACAAATATATTACCAAATAAATGAGGCTTTATACCCGTCCGAGAATAATAGTCCAAATTTGGTCAGCTTTTTATTGTAAATCAAAGATCAGATAGAGAGATCATGTACGAATTAGAACAAACTATAAGACAACACAATATTTTCGCGAATTCTTACGCAATGATGAAAGAAGAAATTGATCGTCAGCGTGAATTAGCAGGGAACAATACGGAGCCTGAATTACAATTATTATTTAGTTTTAAAGCAGGGTATGATCGTAACAGATACAATTTACCAAGAGTAAATTCAGTTGATGCTGTTTTCGTTAGTACAGCAGATAGCGACATAATACGAAATAAGAATTCATAAATATTACATTCAATAAGTTTTATGGACTCAATCGTTGAGTCTATGGTTTGTCCACTTTTTTATCCGCATGGATCATTTGGTTGGTGTACAAATATAATGAAAAAAAATAGTAATAATAATAGAAATGTAGAAATAAATGATGGCAATGACGAACAATATGAACAACAAAGTCTCCGAGTAATAAGATGTTCTTATGTTAAATACGGAATAGGTATTAGACCCGACGTATTTAATGGATTTTTATTAGGTCGTAATTGTTTCAACAGTTGATCGTAGAGAGTTATGTTAAAGTACAAAGGAATCGGACTGAATATGTTCGTAATAGTTAAAAATGGTTTCGTATTAACTCGTGTCATTTAAATAATAGTGCAAATGATATGAATTGTCAAGTAGGAAAAATGATAATTTTACCATCTAATGTCGTCGGTTCTCCTAGATAGATAATGCAAAATTATCAGGATGATATGGTGGTAGTTCGCAATAAAAGAAAACCTGATTCGTTCATAATGATGACATGCAATCCCAATTGGCGCGAAATTCGTGATGATCTGTTTCCAGGTCAAAAAGTTTCTGATCGTCCTGATATGTGTGCAAGAGTTTTTCATTTGAAGAAAGAACGTTTATTAACAATTATATTATTAATTTGGTACCAATTTACGGCTTTCTGGTGAGTTTTTCTCCCTGAAGACTTTACGCCTGATCAAAACTTCTTTATTCAAGAATTTCGCGAGTTTATGCGTAAAATCTGTCTAGTTCTCGTCACACATAACTATAAGAAGCATGCGTTTTGCTTCAAAGATTTATATACTTGTTCTCATTTATTTATGCGCAATATGGCCAAAAAGTCATTAGAAAGGCCTTACACTGGCCCCTACAAAGTATTAAAGCGTCCGTCCGATTGCGTTTTTGACAGATATTAACGGCACGTCACGCAGTGTATCCGTGGAACTTATAAAACCAGCGTATGTAATCCGCGACGATCTCCCTGAAGTCCCCGCCGTGACTTAAATGGCAATCAGCCCACCACCATTGATCGACCAGTATTAAAGACTTACTCTAGAAAGAGAGTATCTTTTGCTCCTGCAACCAAAGCCTAATGCTACTGTGATCTGCTGTGATTCCCGTAGTTTGTAAGTGCTATCGAACACAGTAATAATTTATATTTATATTTTTATATTTATATTTATGTACTTCGTTGGCACTCGGGGGAGAGAGTGTGTAGGGACTGCGATCTTATCTCTCACTCTAATTCGGAAGAGTGGAGGAAGCAGCCATGTTGCGCTTGGCGAGAAGCCACCTGCGAGTGGCAGTCAGTACTCGAGTCTGCGAGCGTGCGGACGTGTGTTCACCGTACACGTCCTCAGTTCAATAAAACCTCCTTGTTACCGTTGACTCCTGACTCTCTTTATTTCTCTCTCTTTCCCCTTCCAATTCCTGGAAACTGGAGAGCCGTGGGTGATAATTCCCCACAAAATAGAGCGCAGTTGCGCCGCCTTTCGTATGCTGTTAGCACTAAATTAGCACTAAATCTTGATAGGATTTGACATGAAGTAGAAGCACAAAAACTCTCCACTAGATTCCTCCTGGAAATTCCCTACAAGCTGAAGAAAAAAATTATAATTGATTTTGCGTATAAGTATATAAGGAAGCGTCATCGCCCTGCTCGCTTGATGTCACTTCGTTCCCTATACTTGACAAGCAGGGCGCTACCGCTCCCTTGAATTTGCAAAAATTTAACTGCATCCGGAACAAGTAGCAAAACATTTTATGAGTTTTAAGAAAATTTATTTTTTTACCTCTCGATTTCACAGAGACTCGCCCAAATGAAAAATATCAGCTGATTTATCGTACCAAAATATCATCTGAGATTCTGCACCAGATGCTGCCAAAAGCTTACGTAAATTAAAATCAGCTTCTTCGGTAATGGAAATTTTCTATCAGGATGTTCCCCCCCCCGGATGAGTTAAAAAATGTACGTTTGAAAGTATTTTGCACATTTTTTTTATTTTTAAAACTTTGTATCAGCTGATTTTTCAGTTGATTTGTCAGCTATTTCGTCAGCTGATTGGTCAGCTGATTTTTCAATTGATATGTCAGCTGGTTTAACAACTGATTTGTCAGCTGATTTAACAACTGATATCTCATGTGCAAAATTTCTAAAATTTGAAATGTTGTGCAAAATGCTTTCAAATGTGCATTTTACACGGAAGGTTTAACATTGTCATAAGCAATTTCCATTACTGAAGTAACTGATCTTCAATTTATGTAAGCTTTTGGCAGCATCCAGGCAGAATCTCAGACGATATTTTGGCATGATATTTTTTGGTAGGGAATATACGACAGACCTTCGTCGTCGATTAGCACCGTAAGGAAGCAGAAACATGGCGACGTCAATTAACATAAAAAAAAGTATTCTGCAGAAATACATATATTTATGTGTTTTTCTTGTGTTTTATAATTGCAACATTGTACACTTTCTTATTTCATGTTCCATGGCATTTATTTATGCAGTTTATAATTATAAATGTAACCATGCCACTCTAAAGAAAGTCCATTTCAAACATTCAAGTCAAGGGCCTACAATACTGATGTAATTTTTCCCAACACAATGTAATTACATTTACTTAATTTCATATTTCTGTGGCTTTCTCTGTGTTAATTAAATTAATTTAATTATAAAATCTAAATAAAAGTCATCTTAAATTTCTTTCTTTGCAAAGGTTTCTAAGCGCTACTTTTTCCGGTCATTTATTATAGTCGTCATTAATTGCATGTAAATCATGCATATCTGCGTAGCCACTATCATCGTAGCGTGTACAACGTGAACTTGGAGATTGCAGTTGATTTACAGGATAGATACTGCAACAAATACAAAAAATTTAATATTAATACATATTATAAATAAATAAATTTAATCAAGTAAATAGTTATTTTATTAATATAAATTCAGTATACTAAACAAAGATATAACGTTATTTGAACATAAATACTAAAATAACATTGCCGGTTTCATAGGAAATTAGGGTCATTTGCAATAGAAGATCATTTTTAGACGTGTGGTGGTAATCAAGAAGCGCAGGCGCGCTTCGAAAGTGAGAAGCGATCTGTGCTACTTATATGTTGAACTGGGTACACGAAAAAATCAAACGCATTTTATACATATAATAATATTTGTTATATATCTTTAACATTATTACTATTATTTGACAGCCCTATTAAAATTGTTCAACTTAATCAAGAGTAGATCTAAAAATATTATCTCGTCCAAAAGATATGGTTATATTACTGAAACGACAGAAATTATTGATAACAATAACCTTAAAATAATTAATTCCAAAATTGTAATTGAAAATAATAAAGAATTAGTAATTTTTATAAAAGTAAAAATTTAGGCAAGTATGGTCTCTCTCTCTCTCCCTCTCTCTCTCTCTTTCTCTCTCTCTTATTACTTTTATTCGATTTCAGCAAAGCTTTTGATACTGTTTCACCATCGAAGAATCACCTCCTAAGAAAGCTCTGCAGCCTAGGGTTTTCCAGATCGGCTCTCCTGTGGGTTAAATCATATTTACAAGCGAGATCCCAGATGGTTATAACTAATAAAAATGGTAATTCTGAATGGCTAGAAACCAATCTGGGAGTCCCGCAGGGATCATTTCTGGGGCCCTTGCTCTTCTGTCTGTATGTGAATGACCTACGATACATACTAGATGGAAAGACGTACAAACACATTTTTTACGCAGACGACTTACAGATCTACGTACATACGACTAAAGACAAAATCTTGGAGGGTGTAGCACGGCTAACCGACGTAGCGCATTTGGTTTCTGGATGGGTGGGAGACTCTGGGCTGCATTTAAATGCTGGGAAGAGCAAAGCAACCATTTTTGGTTCAAGTCAGAAATGGACATTAATTGTCCGCAAAATTTTAGTCGGATAAAAATTTTATTTTCGAGAATATTAAATATAATGAGAAAATTTTGTGTTATAAAGTCATTTCGTGTATCAAATAGCCCTTTAGAGTTGTTTTGAAAAATATTCGAAAATAAACAATTATTCGAAAAAGTATTCGACGAATAAATATTCGAATAATCGTTTATTCGAAATAGGTATTCGTCGAATAAATTTTCGAATAATTGTTTAAAATCTTGCTCGCGAGTCAGTATTTTGGATTTGTGGCCTCGATTTTCCGTATAATCGCACGAGAGATTAGCGAACAAACCGAGACTGTTGCATAAGTGATTCGTGAATTATTGTCACGTAGAATCGAGAGACGAGGCAGACCTCACTGACCTCCAGGAGCGCGATGAAAGCGCGAGCTCTAAAAGCGCAAGTCGGTCTTGCAGTCCTGAGCTGTTTCGCGAACGAGGCGCCGGAAAAGCAACTTACAAATAAGTTCCGTTCTCTTCTGGTAGTATCGGATCTGGCAGAGGGCGACGGTTCCCGGCCCGTAGGTACGGTGAGGCTTCTTCATACCTCCGGTCGCCGTCGTACTCTTACGAGCGGCCTTCGTCGCGAGCTGCTTTCGCGGGGCCTTGCCTATAAGCTCGATTGTCTTCCTTTGCTCTCGGCCAGCTGCTCATAGGCGAGCGACGAATAGGCCATGTCGAGAGAAATTCATTATGGCATTTCCCGCATTGTTTCTCCTCCAAGCACGAACAGTTTTTGGACACATGCAACGTATTATCGCGCTGCACATGCGTATACAATCCCTGTTATAAGGTTCCAGGTAAGTAAATATAAAAAACACATTATTGATGATGAAAACCCACATAAAAAATTTATATAACGATACATTAATATATATGAGCGCTACTGTTACAGAACTATTATAACCACTAATATTACACAGGAAATAGAATTAGAAGTTCTTAAATTTTTCACATCCCCATCGTCGAAAAATCTTGATGATATTAATAATACAAAATTTATAAAGAGTGCTTTCATAAAATTAAATTCCATAACTTCCGGAACATCCCCGATAACTAATTTAATAAAAAACAATATTTCGTACCCCGAAATTTTGTATTCAGGACATGATTATAGTACAATAGAAAAAATTATTTTTACTTACCTTGAACCTTATAACAGGGATTGTATACGCATGTGCAGCGCGAGAATACGTTGCATGTGTCCAAAAACTGTTCGTGCTTGGAGCAGGAATAATGCGGGAAATGCCATAATGAATTCCCCTCGACATTTTCCTCGACATGGCCTATTCGTCGCTCGCCTATGAGCAGCTGGCCGAGAGCAAAGTAAGACAATCGAGCTTATAGGCAAGGCCCCGCGAAATCAGCTCGCGACGAAGGCCGCTCGTAAGAGTATGACGACGACCGGAGGCATGAAGAAGCCTCACCGCTACCTACGGGTCGGGAACCGTCGCCCTCTGCAAGATCCGACACTACCAGAAGAGAACGGAAATTATTTGTATGTTGCTCTTCCGGCGCCTCGTTCGCGAAACAGCTCAGGACTGCAAGACCGACTTGCGCTTTTAGAGCTCGCGCTGTCATCGCGGTCCTGGAGGTCAGTGAGGTCTAACTCGTCTCTCGATTCTACGTGACAATAATTCACGAATCACTTATGCAACAGTCTCGGTTTGTTCGCTAATCTCTCGCGCGATTATACGGAAAATCGAGACCACAAATCCAAAATACTGACTCAGAGCAAGGTTTTAAACAATTATTCGAAAATTTATTCGACGAATACTTTTTTCGAATAAATGATTATTCGAATATTTATTCGTCGAATACTTTTTCGAATAATTGTTTATTCAAAAATAAATAATTGTTTATTCAATAATAATTGTTTATTCGAAAATTTATTCGTCGAATAAACTTCCAAATAATTGTTTATTCGGAAATGTATTCGTCGAATAAACTTTCAAATAATTGTTTATTCGAATTCGTCGAACGCATTAAATTTGCCTGGTCTAAGGATGCAAACCGGAGAACTCATCCCATTCAGCAGCGAAGTTACGAGTCTCTGTGTAGTACTAGATAGCAAATTGATGTGGAAACCGTACATTGATGAGGTGACAAAAAAAGTCAATAAAGCCCTATACAGCCTTATACAACGGCTGACCAATGCATGTGTGAGGTATATTTTCGGTGTTAGGTGAGATGAGCTTATTATCCCCTACAGGACCCGCCTGGGATGGCTTTGTGCGGACTCACGCAGACTTTATTTTACTGCCTTACTCATGTACAAGATCCTGCTAATGCGTGAGCCTACCTATCTGGCAGATTTGTTTACAAAGCACAAGCCTAGGCCCTCTAGTAGGGGTTCTCAGCCCGAGCTGAAGCCTCTCTCAATCCATACAAAGAACGGGGATAAGGCGTTTTGCGTTCAAGGTGCGCATCTCTGGAACTCTTTCCCCTCCTCCCTGCGCCAACTACCATCATATTCCATGTTCAGGAGGGCTGTGCGCCATCATTTACTGGACCCCGATCCCTAGTCCTCAGTGGGCATAGGGAGCTGTCAGCAAAGGACCCTTAGAGCGGAAGATAGGTTTAGGACTCCTTTTTGCATATCGGCTCGATAAACGTATAGTTTTTATTGTCTTGACAGATCTTGTTGCTGTGATAGTATTTTAGTTGTTCTCGATTGACTCGATAGCATTTTAGTGTATATTGACTCAACACACCTTATTAATGTGATACTATTTTAGTTTAACTTTTATAAATTTTTATATACTTAATCTGTAGTAATTTTTATTTTTATATACTCTGAATGTATTTTCTTGTACCAAAAATTGACTCTGTATTTATTGTATTCTGAAAACTGTAAATAATACTTTTTGCCCCTCTCTCGCTCTCTCCCTCTATCTCTCTCTCTCTAAATATTGAAGACAGTTGCGAGCAAGCAGATGGCTACGTATGTTCGAAAACATGATATACTTGATCAACTGCAATCAGGATTTCGCCAAGGCCACAGCACTCATTCAGCCCTCATCACGATAGTGGATGATATTCAAGAAGCCGTTGATAGGGGCATGGTCGTTCTAGCAATGGCCATCGACCACAGAGTTGATGGACTTTAGTCCATTTGGGCTTAAATTGTTGGTATTTTATGTAGTTTAGAGCTGAAGAGTTGTACATATCAAAATTATTTGAGTAAATATTTTTTTCAGCTAAAAACTGCTTAAATACCATAATTTTGTGTTTTTTCATGAATTTTAAGCAGTTTTTAGCTGAAA
>JAWWEQ010051415.1:0-10207 GCA_035583055.1 Torymus tubicola | reverse complement strand
TCTAAAAATACTGCGGTATTCTTTGGTGTTTTATCGTGCGCTTCGGCCTAATGGCTACGTCTTAAAGTATATAAAACGAACTTAACTACATATTTTAACTACGCTTACATTACAAACTACGGAACTATAATCTATGATGCTGCGGTTTTCTTTGTTTTTCTACCTTTGGTATTTTATCTTTGGTTTTGGTGATTTTTTATGGAAATAAATTTGAGCCAAGTGCCCAAGTCTTAAAATAAATGAATCCTCGCTATCTACATTGACTCGCAGCATTAAGATCTCCACACATGCATCGACTCGGGGGGTTAGGGGTCAAGATCAAAAAGGTACTCGCGCACCGCCCTCTTCAATGTTGAAAAAGATGGAAGGTAGCGCATAGAGGGGGGAGAGAATTCCAAAAGGAGGCTCCCCTAACTTGGAACGATTCTGCATCCACATCAGATTTTACTGTAGGGATTGCAAGTTCCGGTGGAACTTCTCTGTGGGTCGGACGAGGAGTATAGTTGGTAAAAAAGGTAGCTAGGTAGCTGGGCTCCTTCAGACGTAAGACCTGATACATCAGTAGAGTCATATGATACTGCCTTCGAGTTTCGATACGGAGTCAACAAATGCGTCTGCGATATGGGGTTATGTGAGCGTTCTTCCTGACCCCTAAAACATACCTCACACATGAATTATGCAGTCGCTGTAGTTGGATCCACTGTTCGTTCGTAGCGTCTAAGTATACCATAGTACAATAATCCAGATGGAGCTGAACTAATGCCTCAACCAATTGCTTGCGTAGAGTCTCGGTGGTACACGCTCTAAAGAACCGCAGACTCTACAGAGCTTTGTGGACCTTCTTGACTACCTGGTTAATATGCGGTTTCCATGACAATTTACTATCCAAAATAACACCGAGACTCTTGACCTCGCTACTGAAGAGAATGAGGACCCCAGACTGCATCCCAATTCCAGGCAGATCCAGCTCTTTAACAATATCCTTCATTTTAGAAGCAAACAGAATCGCTTTGGTCTTACTTGTATTAAGGCGCAGGCCAGCCTCCTTCACCCACCCTGACACGAGTTTAGCTGCAGATGTTAGTCGGGTTAAGCTGTTGGATTTTTTCTTTGGTGGTATGTAAGTATATTTGTAGATCATGCGCATAGAAAATGTGTTTCACTGTATCGTCGGGGAGGTCTTGTAGGTCATTTACATAGAGACAAAATAATAGGGGGCCACGAACAGATCCCTGTGGAACTCCTAGATTTGTTTCTAGGTAGTCGAAGTTTTCTCCTTTGTTTAACATGACCATTTGGATTGGGTTCGTCCTTCTAAATATGATTTAACCCACAGCAAAGTTGACCTGGAGAACCCTAGAATGCGTAGCTTGCCCAAGAGTTTCGATGGGGCTATAGTGTCGAAGGCTTTGTTAAAATCAAATAATAGCAAGAGTGTAAGCTGCTTTTTGTCTCTAGCAATTCTAATATCGTCCGTCAGTTTCAACAGTGCTGTCTGCGTACTGTGATGTCGATGGAAACCGGCCTGGAGGGGGTCAAGTTAGCTATTCTTATCTACGTACTCTCTGATTTGGTCATGAGCAATTTTTTCAAGTACCTTGGAAAGGAAGCAGAGTAGCGAGATGGGACGGAAGTCTGATGCTGATGTTTACTGGTCTAAAAGAAAAACTCTCATCGATAGCAGAAAGTATAGTGTCGATAGCTTCATCTAAACTCTCAAGGGGAGAAATAGATATTCCGACGAAGTGATTGTTCAAATCTCCAGCCGTGAAACCATGAACATCCGCCTTTTTGTTCATGGGCAAGAGGCTGGGACTACGCATTTCCTTCTAAAAATCTTTTTTATCATCAAGAGCTTCCGAGAGACGTTGTTGTAGGAAGGCATGACGCTCTTGAGTCATGCACGTGTCGACCTCATTGCTCAGCTGAAGGAACTCATCCGGAAGCTCAGCTCGTCCAGTACGCTTATAGCGACAATGCGTAGCGTTCCGCTTCTTAATAAGTTTCCTCAGTTCGAGACCAAGCTACGGAGCGTTATTTTTGTTTATTGTGATAGTTTTTAGCGATGCTAGTTCTTCTATTACATTGTTGAGGTTTGTGTTCAGATTTTTTAAAGCACCGTCTAGGTCGTTTTCTATCGAGGATGTGTTTGCCAGTCACATAGTAATAGTTCGTTCAAGGACGTTGGGCAGATGTTTTTAAAGTCTCGAAACTTAAAAAACTCCTTCGGGGGTGAGGCTAAAAATAGGTCGATCTTTACGCGAATAATCGCGTGTTTGCCGAAGCTAGGTAGACATTCATTGTCCTGTCAAAGTATTACGTCACTTGCGTCCGTCATTATAATGTCAATCCACGTGCGGGTAGTTGGTGTTTTGTGGTGAGTAGGACCATGCTCAACTATCTGCATCGATAATTCCTTCGCCAAACATTTTATGGTTATCGCGTCTACATTGGTTGGATCACATAAGTCCGCGTTAAAATCCCCCATGATGAATTTTGGGTCGTAGTCACTACTAAGATCTTTCACTTTAAAGAGTTCAGGATCTTTCTGCATTGCGATCTTAGGAGCTCTGTGTATTACACTGACAAGAATTGGGGAGAGTCACCCTGCTGCACGCTGCAGAATAGATATTCTGGTTTACCTGGTAAACCTTCCCCTTCCGTATTAGATGTTGCTAGATTGGTAATCTTCAAATCGTTCCGTATATAAAGGACAATTCCTCCCCGGTGGATGTTTCTATCCTGTCGTAAGGCCGTGTACCCATTTATGTCAATGATGTGGTCTTCGACTCCGGGACCCAGTCACGATTCTGCTATACCAAAGATGTGGTATGAAGGATCGTTATTTATTAACAAACGAAGCTTATCAATCCTAGATCTGAGTGAGTTTATATTAAGGAAACCAGCCCTTAAGGAGCGTCCCCCCCCTTGTCCTTCGCAAAGCAGACGATTCTAGTCAGGAATGTCGTACCAACCTGCCAGCTTGATCTGCACCCTGCCTGTTGTCCGTTATAGACTTGCATTCATTGTCAATGTTTGAGTTCTTGACAGGCGAGAGGACTATGGGAGTGGATTGACAAAGCGCTTTTAAAGCCTGCAGATCAGCAGCCGAGGTAAAAACGTGTGCTTGCTCTCCTCCTTTGTGCCTGGCCAGAAATCTACCGCCAGCATGCCAGACATACTTGAAACCGAGCCCCTGTGCAATCGGTTTCAGGTACTTGAATAGTTGAAATTTATCGTGGGGCAGCATCTCATTGATGAAAACCTTGTGTCCAGGAAAGAAGCTGTCAGAGATCGGGCCAAACAGTTCGGGATGGATATCATTGGTCGTAAGGTAGTTATTGACGAGCACACGTTTAGCCCGCATGATACTCCTGACCACACTCGAGTTGCTTAGTTGTACTATACAAGAGGACAATGTTCCTAAACGTGACCCCAAACCCTCCGCGATTTGAACACCTCCCCTCCGGGACGGGTCCCGACCGCGCACAACGCGGGCCCCTAATAAACTGTCACCTTCAAGAGAGGGAACAACAGTTCTGAGAACTACGAGTGCCACTGCCCGTGCTTCCTCTAGTGAAGGTGCACTATTGCGCTTTAATATCCCATTTATAATTAGTTCACAGGACTCAGAACTTTCGTTTATGGAGGCAGCGTTAACAATGCCGAGGCCCGGTCGAGAAGAGGATAGTAACTGGAATCCCTCGATTGCCTGAGTAGGGTCTGCATAAGAGGAATTTCCTACTCTGTCAATTGAGAGACTCGCTTTACATCGGCTACATACACTCTTCTTGTGAGCACGCACTACAGAGATAGAAAGAGAGAGCAAGAGCAAGAACACCGCGTGCATTGAACGGGATATAGGTAAGTGCAAATCCACCGTTACGAGCGAGCCGGTGTAAGCAGCGAGTGCGAGAGAGAGAGAGAGAGGATTGAGACATCGACTTCCTCGCACAACTCGATGAGTTTTTGGGCTTTCTTCTCGCGGTTTTTTTGTATACGGCTTGTACGGAGTCGCCCCGTACAAACCTACTGTAAGTGGATACGTGTGGGTAAGTGTCAACCCGCCGCACAGTGGGACAAAACAGTCGAAAAGTCTACTAAATTCGGCTTCACGCGAATTTTGCATAAAAAATTTTCTGGTAAAAAGGATTCTCTTCGTTTTGAAATTGTCTAGGAATCGCCGTTTCCCTCGGAATCGCATTATCATTTTTTAACATGATTGTGAGTGGGTTTTTCTGATCTGTCGGGAAAATAAATATATAATTAAATAATGTAAAGTGCGATCGCGTTAGGAAAATAGTATTTTATCTCTACACAAACCTACATGTATATATGTGTACACACACCAACATGCAAGTGATATATGATCATATACAATGAATAATATGAAGTTATTAAAGAACCTCTTCGTTAGTTTTTAACATGTTGTATGTTAAATATATATAAAACTATGCTAATATGCATGCGTGCATGTGTGCGTTTGTATGTGTGTGTGTGTGTGTTTTTTTTTTGAGCCTGAGGATGGAACATCTTTCATAAGATACCCACAGAGTGGGTAGTGTCGAGATTCCTACCGACTAAAACCCCAACTCTTCGGTTCTCCTTGATCTTTTCTCCCCTCGCGGGACTGCCGCTAGGTATTACTTCGCGAGAGAGGCATTAGCTGACTTGCTTTTCCTACCGTTCTTCATTCCCTACATCCCCCAATCGGTGTTGATCAACTGGAGGTTCAGGATGGGGCAGTCTCTTCTTTCTCTTCTGCATCATGGTCTTCTTCTTATTGCATCGTCCGGTTGTCTTCTTATTTCTTCTTTTTAATCGTCACAGCTACTTCTCCTGGAGAGTGTATACATGCGAGCGATCAGTACTCAGACTACAGTGCTCAGACCAACCACCTACGTTCCTCTGCATCAGTGTAGGGAGCTTGCTATTATTCCATAGTCTGGCGCCCTGTACTTCTTGCTCGGTGCTCAATCCTCCTCTTCTCCCCTTTTCGAAGCTCTTCGATGGTTTCTCTGGCGAAGTCTGTCGTGGCGTTCCATGTAGTTTCTGGTTCGAGCATTTGTGGTACCAGGTTTTGCTTTCAAGTTTCCGTCTTTGTAGATTAAATCTCGGGCATGTAAAGACTACATGTCCTGCGACCTCCTCTATTCCATAGCATGATGCACAATTCCGTGAGTCGTCATGTTTATACTTGTACAAGTACTTCCGGAAACATCCGTGTCCCGTGAGCAGCTGTGTCAGATAGTAGCATGCGTCTCCGTGTTGGCGGTTGACCCATTTCGCTATCTGGGGGATGAGCTGGTGGGTTCATCTGCCTTTGGCGGAGCTATCCCACTGGTCCTGCCAGTGTTGCAAACATTTCTGCCTTTCTCGTTTCCTGCAGTCGTCTGTAACCAGCTGTCCATGGTTTCTGTCCTGGTACAGTCTCCTGTGTTCCTCGGCTAGTATTTCGGTCGGCATTATTCCCGAGATTACGTGTGCGGCGTCTCTAGAAACGGTTCTAAATGCACTGGAGGCTCCAGTGCCATTTGCCGTCCTAGTGGGTATATTCTTCTCTGGATTCTTGCAGCTGTAATGCGCTTGCCCAAATAGCAATAGCGTAGGTCTTGAAAAATGTATTCAAATTATTTCAGTCTTCTATTGTAATGAAATTATTCACGCCATGAATAATTTCGCTAATATTCTTTTCGTCGCGAGGAATAGCGCATGAAGTTGACCGCGCGTAGTGTTTACGACGGAACGTAAACACGCTGGAGACCTTCTTGGAAGGACGGGGGATTCATAGACTACACTAGATAAAATCTAGTGACTAGCGTGTGCAACGTGGCATTGATAGCTCCGCCAGCCTTCTGCGGGAGGAAGGCTAGAGATCTAGACTTAGTAGGTGTTGACGGACCGCCCTCTTGAAAGACTGGTAGGAGGGAAGGTGACGAACGACTGGGGAAAGAGAGTTCCAAAGCCGGGCGCCCTTGATATTTGTGTTTATTACAACTCTCCTGATATTCTTTTTCAGCCATTTGAGATCGCCGATTGACGTCACCGGGCGAGCTGGCGGACTCCACCGCCCCCATCGAGGCGTAGGCCGTCTTGAGAGGCCTGCTGCGGGCCTTCGAAGACCTCGGCAGCACCGCGCCTGTCCAGCCCTCCTCGGTCGTTATCGAGGAGCTGCCGGCCGAGGCGACTCTGGGCGAATAGCCCCCAGCGCTTGCGACGCCTGGACTTGGCCTTCGCAGGGGCCGAGCGTCAGCACCGATGGGGCGAGACAGCCCGATGATCCGGCCCCAGGAGGGGATCCACACGCCCAGGAGGGCGCACGTCGCGCGGACGCGACCGCGCAGACGGAGGAGGAGGCCTCCGCCCGTCCCGCTGAAAAGAGTGCCCTATCAGCGCGCTCAAGAAGTCGCCAGCCAAGCGCTGGGAAGAGCTAGAGGCCCAGCTCCAAGAAGCGCACACGTGGTCACGTAAGGTGCTCGCATTGGAGCATGCCACCTTCCTGGTGTGGGACCATTTTGTAAAAACGGTCCCCTTCGCGCGAGAGTTCCGCCATGAGTGGGAGACTCGCGTAGCGAATCGGCGCGAGGAGATGGCCGCGGTGGATGCGTTCCGAGGCAGCCGCCGATCAAGCTCGCGAGGAGGTAGAGCGCGCGCGCGAGGAGGAGCGCCGACGGATAGTCATCGGCCGTCGTATCACGCATAGTGTCGCCGTGGGTGTGCACCATCCAGTGCTCGGCGATACTGATTTTTGCTGCGCCGTTCATCGGCATATCCGCATTGTATGGAGAGCGGAAGAGACAAGCAGCCCGGAGAATTAAGCCCGTTACAACAATAACAAATAAAAATGACCAGAAATATGTTTTAATTAATGTTTTCAGTTACCTCATAAGACTACTAACTCTAAGAACAATCAGTATAATTTATTAAGTAAAGGCGTGGCGACTATAGTAAAATAAACGTTGGAGAAGTATTATTGATTTTCATGAAAATCACGAAAAAACATTCACTAACATGGACTGCTGTGTTAGATATATTTATAGCATTAAACTTCATTTTTAATAAAAAGATTTTTCCTGTTACAAAGTACATGATCAATCAATTAATGAGTGTGAGCACTAATGGATTAGCTCATCACATTACACACCTAAATCTAGTATACAATGTGAATGTGGCAATACGGTGTTACCTTCGGCAATTGGCTCATTTTTTCTGGAAGTAGATATAAAAGACCGACTGATAAAGCTATTTTCTAATCCAATTATAACAAATAGACTCAATGAAAGATTTAATAGGAAGAAAAGAAGTACCATTTCGAAGATATATACGATGGATCTCATTACCAACAATTTTATAAAAATTATTTTACAAACAAGTGGGATTTCTCGTATACTTTCAATACGGATGGCTGTCAACCTGTAGACAAATAAAAAATTATTGTATGACTTATATTTATTATGCTTCATGAGTTCCCAGACTATTTGAGAAAAAAATATATGGTTCTATCAGGTTTATGGGTGTCTAAAGTTGAACCTAACATGAATATTTTTTGAAACCTTTCATAAATTAAGCCAATAACTTATCTTCAACTGGATTTCAGTGGTGCAATAATGGTGTAAAAATAACAAGCAAATTGTTTCCTTTGGGATGTTGTGTCGATTCAGTAGCACGATACACAATGCTCAACATTGGAATTGTTGGTTGTACTTTTTGTGAACATCCAACTGTGAACATTAACGGAATTAGAAAGTATCGAAATACGTTCGATCTCCTGCTGCTACTTACATAATTGACCAGCGTTTATTATCAATTAAACCTCCAACATCCGTTGCAAAAGTACCAAGAAGTATAAAAGATCGCAATAACTGGAAGGCTTCTGATTGGTTAATGTGGCTGTTATTCTACGCTATGCCATGCCTAAGTGAACTTTTACCTCAAAAATATTTGAATCATTTAGCATGTATGTCATAGCTATGAATAAATTACTTGATGATAGTATATCATCGGAAGATCTTAAACTTTGTAAAAAGTTATTAATAAAATTTGTTTTTTATTTTGGTGAAATTTTTGGAAACGAATATATGTATAATGTACACTTACTTTTACATATACTTGAAACTGTTAAAAATTGGACTCCTTTATGGGCAATTAATACATTAACCCATTCGAAGATGAGAACAAAAACTTATTGCAAATAAAAAAAAACAATTACCATATTGCAAAACAAATTGCAATTAAGTTGCTAACATACCAGCAGATTTCTCAATTAGAAATAGAAAATTTTATTTCTCAACAAACAATAACTTTTGTAATTCATTACATGATCAACGATCAAAGAAAGCACTTCAAATTAATGACTGTATATTATTAGGAATTGGAAAATCTCACAAACTCACTCAAGAAGAATTTATGCGTCTTTGCCTAATGATAAATATTGATAAAATATCTGAATGTAAAAAATATGAAAAAATGATGTATCAAAGATGCAGATACACTTCTTGTTTTTATTCAAAGAATAAAAAGACGAATGATTCAGTTATTGAAACTAAAGATAACAATTTTGGTATTATTACTTCTATATATATTTAAATGGACATGATAATAAGTATGATGTATTTATGTTCTTTAAATTGTTAAGACTTTTGCTCGTTTCAATTGTGAATGATGATGATGTACGAGACATAATTAATTTGAAAAAATGTTGACTGGATTCAAATGATATTTATTGTATTAGTTGTTTATCAGACCTTAAATTATAATTACATGTAAAAATCAATATTATTTAAGCAAACTTATAAAAGGATCATTTAGCCGATGTATCAATTAAAATATTGTATATTAATTTATTGTAAACATTATGATATAATAAAAATATTTTTAATCTAATATATTATAAATCGTTATTGCAATTAAAAATATTATTATAATGAATAAAGTTATGAATTACACAAAAATATTAATAATTATTAATTATAAATTATAATCGTTCATATCTGTAAAAAGTTTAAATTAATTAATAACTGTTTATAACTCTTATTAACCGTTTATTTTACTAATTTCGTTTTTATTTTTCAATAAAAATGCTAATAACTATTATTAGCATTTTTTTCATGCTTTGATTTGGTCAATAAAAAAAACAAATAAATGCAAATAACTGTTATTAGCATTTCTTTTCATGACTTTCATTTGATGAATAAGAAAAGTAAATCATTGCAAATAACTGCATATAACTGTTACTAATAGCAATTAATTCTTAATAACTATTATTATATTTCCCGCCTCGTTCTCGAGATTACATGTAGTAGTTTCCCCCTCGCCCAGCAGAGGTCACACAGCGCTTCAGAGTGGTTAATTTTTACCGGCGGTCGGCGCCCCGTGCGCGGTGTTGCCGCCTTCTTGTTTCATTCTTTCTCGCTGTGCGCTCGAGGAAGCACGCATACAGAGTGAAAACAAAGGATCATCGACCATGCCAAAAAGAAAAGTGCAGGTTTCGGTAGACGACCTCTACGCTGAAATGAAACACCTTAGACAACAGATTGCTGATATGGAAAAAGAAAGAGACGAAATAAAAGAAGTAGGATCTGAGGAGGAAAGTTCGGAATGTTCAACTCATGATGATGAAGGTAAGAAAGGAACGAAAACAAGTCTGTATATGCACTTACAGACTTTATATAAACTCCAAGCGCCTGTACGAGCGACAGGACATTTGGACGTAATTACACGCGAACATGCACGATTTCCGCGTGAAGAGAAAAAGTCAAGCGCCTGTACGAGCGACAGGACTATCGACTAAAAAGCAAAATGGCAAGCGCCTGTACGAGCGACAGAACAGCCGCAAAGCAGGTTTATATATATATATATATATATATATTGATAAGCCATATGCCGTGTCTCTCAAAACAAAATGGCGGACATGGCAACACACACACACAATGCGTAGAAAACATTCTGAAATGTTTTGAATTTTCTAGTGGATCAGTCAAAAGACGTTGAGCTGCCGGAAAATCTAAACGAGGCAGACACGCATGATGACAAAGAAAATATCGACAAAACCGAGCCTGCTAACGATGAACCCGGAAAGAGTATGGGAGAGGATCATCAACATGATATCGAAGTCGATGAGGATATTGTGGGCGCATTGGGCAAAGATCCAACGGAGGACAATACGGAACGTATCCAATTGCATCCACTTTTGAACAAAAGATGGAAA
>JAWWEQ010051414.1:0-10207 GCA_035583055.1 Torymus tubicola | reverse complement strand
TCTTGTTTTGATAACTAAGCTCCTAATTGCTTAGTTATCGCCGACGTCGGCACGGCTGACCGTGACAATATTAACTATGTATATCGCTTATCAGATGATAATTGGTTAGCACGTATAATAACTATTATTCAATATTAAATTCGGTGACCATGAGAAAAAATTACTTACGGACTGAAAATTAATATTTTAAAAAACTGTAAATTTTATTATATTGGTTTTTCGTAGATCATGTATAGAATATTTTCATCTGAAAATTGCCTCAATTGAAAGAAAAAAATTAGTCTCTTATGAAAATCCTTTTTTATTAGTTCAATTTGCATTTTTGTTTAAACAATCGCTTTTAAGTCATAGTTTTAGTGATTTTACAGAATTGTAACTTTGATATTTAGATTCTACGAATCAAAATCTATAAGAGACGATGCTAAGTTTTTCCGATTGCATATCCACAGTGATATATGAAGAGACATAAGAAAAAATTTACTTGCGCCTGG
Source organism: Torymus tubicola (assembly GCA_035583055.1). Classification (NCBI taxonomy): domain Eukaryota; kingdom Metazoa; phylum Arthropoda; class Insecta; order Hymenoptera; family Torymidae; genus Torymus; species Torymus tubicola. The sequence continues at coordinate 9,716 of JAWWEQ010051414.1, read as the reverse complement.
GCCAGTAGAAATCGCTGGAAACTGAAAAACGTCTCGTGAGAGGCAATGCAACGATTCACGCGTGATGGCAATACGGCAGTGGCGGGTCCTCCAACACCGCCGAACCGCGCTGCCACTGCAATATGTACATAGAGAGCGGAGAAACACATACTCCAAGAATTAGACGATCCACACTGGCTGGCCGCATCCTCCTACCTTCTACCGCTGCCCCCACTCTCCGACTCTTCGCTCTCGTCGTGCGGATATATATAGTTCAGACCGCACGGCGATAGAGTAGTCTTATGATGGTCTCTCCCCCCACTCCATCAAAACACGGTTCGCTCACTGTACACATATATGTAATATAGGAGCGAGAGAATCCGACTCTTGCCACCAGCTCAGGCAACCGTCTTACTTTGCCCATTCCCCCCTCACCGCTGCTTTGATTTGGGCAGTCTTCGTGAGGCTCTTACAGTAATCAAAGCATAAAAAATGATTGCCCAAACTCTCCTAATTTTTTCTATATATTTATTTGGCATTCTGAAATATAATATTTTTTTGACGTACATCACGACGTTATTACAACCATAATCACCTCAGACTATAGTCTTTTTATTAACAATACAAATATGAACAGATTCAGTTGATTAAGAATACAGCTTTCTGTGGAGATCGTACATGTATGAAAAATAAAAAATTTTGAAAACACGTATAGGCATATTTCAGTATGCATAAAATTTTGTCTAAAGTTGCATATTAATGGGCTGGTAGATAAAGTCGTATCACCGAATGGCTAATTCACCCATCTGAAACTAAGATGCTAATACATGCAGTTACTAAGAGTCAACAAATTTTCTTAATTTACACATGAATTGTCTAATTTTTTATATTGTGACCTCTTAAAGCCACTTGAAAAATTCTTCTATAGGATTTTCATTTATGACGGCGTCCATCATATTTCAGACACCTGGCACACGCGGTGCATTTTATGGTTGAAATGCGTCTTTTGTAACTCGCTAATTATGATATGTGTGGACTTGGAAAGACAAGTGACACATATTTTGCGATAGGTTTTTCCTGCTCTTTCCAATGGTGTTATTAGCTTTAATGAAAATTTGTTTTTCACACGGAGAAAATCAAGTTTAAATTTAAGTTTTAAATAAATTTGATTAGTCGAATGAACAGTAAATATTTAAAAGATATAAAGAAACGAACAATGAAGCGCGTGGCCTCCCGTGCTAAGACCATCTGACCGGGCGCGCTGCCGTGTCCGTTTGAATGCATGTATACAGTTTAGACTGTAAATAATAACTAAAAATCAGTCAAATTTTCGCTGATTTTCTGATAAATACGCATAAGTACTTGCCGGACGCGATAAAAGAAAATAAAAAAAAAATTTATTTCTCTTGGGAATTGAAAATATTGTTTTAAACAAATATCGATCCGAGATTTTTAAGAATTCCATAAGTATAATAAAAAAAATTATTAATTTTAATAGTGAAAATTACTAACAAAAGTGTATAAACATTCAGATTGTTTGTCTAAAAACTAAAAACAACGCGTCCGGCAAGTACTTATGTGTATTTATCAGAAAATCAGCGAAAATTTGACTTATTTTTAAATAGTCAACAATTTGTTGATTGATTTCATAACTTTCTTATCTTTAATAAACGTTTAAAAATAAAAAAGAGAGACAGGGGGAGAGAGAGTATGCTTGACTAAATGTCAACTGATTCTACTACTTTCTTGTGTTTAATGTGTATAAATGGAAATGGAAATTATTTATTCTTAGAATTTCTTTTCATGAAGTATTAGTTTTTTATTCATATTTTAATGTATTACAGAAACACCTTATACTTGTCTTATTTTATACTTTCGTAGAAAGTTTTATTATAAAAATAAATTTTGATATCATTATAGTTGTAAAATAAAAAATAAATACACTTATACTCGTGAAAGTTTTACTTTTTCAAAAAGTGTTATTTTGAACAGATTCCACAAGTTTTTAAGAGCTTTAATAAATAAAAATAAACTGATATCGTTATAGTAAAATAAAAAACAAATAATTACGAAATTATTGTCACGATAGAGATGGAATCAATTAAAATAATAATATATATATACTTTATATATAATATATATATTTTATATGCACACACACATACACACACACATAAATTCATCGCGTCAAAGTCGGAAACAGCGTTCTCAAAAAAAGCAGTGGCCCGGCAAAAAATTCAAATCGGCCAAAAAATATCTAAAGCAAAGTAAAAGTATAAAATAATTTTAAAAAGTATAAAAAAATAAACAAAGATACAATGGAAAACTTAATTATTTTTATTCGTGTCGGAATTAAAAAATTTTAAATTCTCATAATTAATTAAATAAATTAAAATAATAATAATAAGTTTTCTATTGTATATTTATTTAATTGTATCTTATTGTATCTATCAATTTATCAAAATTATTTTTTCTTTTACTTGACATATTTCACCGATTTGAATTTTGCGCCGGGCGACTCCTTTTTTTGAGAACGCTACTCGGAAACAATTAGCCGCTATACCTATACATGTATACCTATATATGTACACTCACGCGGGCGCCGACGTGCACGTAAACACACATATTGTGTTGGCGTGCAGTTTAAGATGCCCGCCAAGGCATCCTCCCCTCGCGGACTAATTATCAGTTGCTTCTTAGAACTGTCTTCGCGGGGGTCCGACGGGAGGGCGCGACAAGTAACCATCCGGTTTGGGCAATAAAACCACGTGCGGAGTGCACCTCGCCCTTTTTCCTTTTCAAACCGACTCCACGCTATGCGTTTGTCAGGAGCAGCTACCTACTTACTACATACGGTAATCGACCACGTGCTCTTTCTCTTCCTCTTTCACCGCACACTCAACCCTTTTTATAACACCGAAATACACAAAATTGTTGTTCAATTTACATTTGTTGAATTTTAATAAATAATTAAAACAAAAAACATAGGTTAGTGCTATTTTCACCCCCTTTTTCTGACGCTGATTCCGTTCAGTATTGCATCGCGAGTCCGCCACGCTCAACGCTAAATTAACGATAGTTAATGGTTCAATGAGAAGCTCTCGCGCGCAAACATTTGGTCCTTCGAGCCGGATACACTTTCCCGAACCTTGCAAGTGAATCGTGGTGTTAAGGGAGCAAGTTCTTCGCCAGTGAGTGTGCGGGAAGAGCGCGTCGCCAATTCTCGCTTTGCTGCCCTTTTTTGAATTTAAAGGGACGATGGTAAAGAGCGCCTGACCGCTCTTTACTACTCTCTGTGACGGTCCGGCACACTCCTCTGGCACGCTGCCTTGCCGCGCACGCGACATTGTCGACAAGGCTTGAGTAAGAAGGTGTTGTGCCCGATACGCGTGTGGGCCGCGTGATCGGCGAATTCGTTACATCTCTCCACGAGTAAGTTAGCCAAGAACTGCCTTCTCCAACGTCGTGAAATCTCTTCGCCTACGTAGTAGCTGCTCCAGACTTTCATGACAGACGCCAGCAAACTTTACGTGAGTACTTTCCAAGCTACCTACCTTAACCTCAAAACGCTTGGTTGCCTTTGAACAGGCTAGCGAGTACATAGACATTGCTTGCACGCTACGCTCTGTTATTACGATTCACTACCGCTGCTACAGTCTACTTTATTGCTCATTTTTCATCAAGCTGAATCTGCAGCTTACTCGCTACCTGCACATACCTTAGGGTGCTTAAATTAAACACATCAATTTGCCACCGTTTTTTTGCGAGTTCATTGCGCTGCCCTAGTAACAGCTTCGCTTCAACCTCTTAACATCTCCCATTAGTGTCTCTGTCTCTTGCTGTCTCTTTTCTATCTCGCTTCCAAAAAACCATGGACTAAACTCTACAACTTCTGAAAAATCAACAAATGGATGGCAAGAATCTGCTCAACTTCCTCATTAACACAGACAAGAAATCTGGTCAGTCACAAACTGAGTCGTACCTCAAGAGCAGACTTGACTTACCGGGGGCGTATTGGACCAGCATATTCAACACCCACAGAGAGCTGTGCCAGCATGAGACGGACCTCGCCAAGGACGAATACTTCACAGAGGCAAGGTACGAGATCTATGAGGAAGTCTATGCGGAAACAAAGGCTATACTCATGGATAGAATGGCTGCCAAAGCTGCCCCAAGCCTTCCAGCCTCTGCAGCAGTCGTCAACCCATCACAATTAGTGACAACACGCTCCAGCTTACCCAAGCTAGTACTGCCTCGGTTCAGTGGGATACAAGTAGAATGGGAAACCTTCAAAGAACGCTTCAGCGCTATGGTGAGGAACGATACAACATTGAGCTCAGTAGTCAAGCCGGAGCATCTATTATCATGTCTGGGCGGAGACGCTGCAAAACTGGTGGGAAGTATTCAACTCATCGATTCAAACTTCACTGTGACATGGGAGACACTACAAAGAAGGTATGACCTTCCTCGCATGAGACTTTCTGCTCACATGCACAAGCTGCTCAGCATGCCCCCAGCAGCCGGCAGAACTGCGGCTGACATAACCTCCCTTCTGATGGGGGTAGCAGTAGCCAAGCGTGCCTTCACTCTGCTTCGCCGTCCAACAGAACAGTGGGACGACTGGTTCATTGAAATCGTGGTCTCGAGGCTGGACCAGAATACCAGAGAAGATTGGGAAAAGTCTTTGGAAGGCAAGGAGGGATTGCCTGATTATAAAGACTTAGAATCTTTTCTAGAGAACCGAGCACGTACCCTAGAAGCTGCCAGTAGCAGCAATCCTTTCGGGGCTTCTACGCACCCCTCTGGTTCCCCTATTAAAAAATACACTTTAAGACAGAGTAAACCTGTCGCAGCTCATCATGCCTCTATCAAATTTTCAGAAGGCAAAAATCCACGACCACCACCTGGCTGTGCCCTGTGCAAGGGGAGACACTTCATCGCCTACTGCCCTACTTTTCTGAGGAAGGATGCGATGCAGAGGAAGACGCACATAATGGGAGCGAAAATGTGCCAGAACTGTCTAAGGGCTGGACATGAAGCTGCAGGCTGTACTTCACGGGGTCGTTGCAGAGCTCCCAACTGTCAGGCACCTCATCACACCCTGTGACATGAGTGCTTTGCCGGAGAGCTCAGTTCGAATGTAAGTCAGGCTGCGGGGCCTCTTCATGTTGGCACAACGCAAACCAAGCAGGAATGTGACTACTCGCCCTCCCCTAGAGCAGGTTGTACGATATTGTTGACTACCGCAACAATTATTTTAGAGTCCCCACTGGGCGCTCAAATGACTGTAAGAGCTCTAGTGGATCCAGGCTCAGAAGGTTCGTTTGTCACGGAACGAGTCGTTCAGGAACTATCACTCGCTAAAAGAAAGGCGACTACATCTATAAGCGGTGTAGGCGGTGATATAAACCTAACGTCTCAGTACATAACTGAGATCGTTATACGTTCAAAAGTAAAGTCTAAGTTTACTTTGAATTTTTCAGCGCTTGTCTTAAGCAAGCTTACGTCACTGCTACCAAGGAACGAGTGTTTTTTCGTGCCGTGGGAGCATCTGCAGGGCCTAGAACTGGCAGACTCTGATTTCAGCCAACCAGCCCACATCGATAGTATCCTGGGAGCAGATGTGTACCCTGCAATCATTTTGCATGGTCTGCGAAGAGGAACTGCACAACAACCAGTGGCTCTCTGGGCTGGATTGTCACAGGTTGTACCCACGCTCAAGCTACCGCACAACCAACTACACGACTCAGTTTTTTCACGTCAACCGACTCGCTCCAAGAAACCCTCAGCCGGTTTTTGGGAAATTAAGGAGGCGCAGACTATGAAAAACCGCCTCTCTCCAAGGATGAGGAAGCCTGCGAGCAGCACTTCGCCCTCACTCACACACGCAACAAAGAGGGACGCTACGTCTTGCGACTTCCCTTCGCCAAGGCACCTCGGCTACCAGGGTCTTTGGCTACAGCTACTGCCCGAATGCTACAAACTGAGAGACGTCTACATAGCAACCCTAAACTACGCAACTCGTACACCGCATTCACAGAGGAGATTCTGCAACTTCATCACATGGAGCCGGTGCCGGCCCAAGAGAAAACGATCGGCAGCGTCTACTATATGCCACACCATGCAGTGCAGAAACAAGATGGCTCTGGAAAAATTCACGTGGTTTTTAACACGCCCAAAGCACTAGAAGCGGTCTCTCTCTCAACGATTGCCTTCACATCGGCCCCAAACTGCAAGCCGATATCTCTGCTATCCTCTCACGATGGCGTGTCGTCAACATCGTCTTCTCCGCAGACATAGTAAAGATGTTTCGCCAATTTGTTATGCACCAAGACGATGTCAATTGGCTACGCATCGTCTGGCGTAACAATCCAAGCGAGAAGATGCAACACTACCGCCTGACCACAGTGGTCTACGGAACGGCGTGCGCGCCGTACCAGGCCAACAGAGCATTACTACATCTCGCCAAGGATGACAAGGAGCACTTTCCAAAGGGAGCGCAAGTTTTAGAGAACCACATTTATGTGGACGACGCCCTGTGTGGAGGAGACACCCTTGAGGAGGCCGCAGAAGTCCGCAACCAACTCGTTGACATCCTTAAAGGTGCAGGCATGACACTGGATAAGTGGTCAAGCAACAAAGCAGCCCTTCTGCCACAGGACGCCGACGCCGCTACGTCCCGTCTCTTCTCTGAGACAGACACCGTCTCCGCCTTGGGACTGCTCTGGAGTCCAGTTCACGATGCTTTCACCTTCAAGGTTAACTTGGGACCAGCGCCCGCGCGTCACGCAAAGAGATCCATGCTCTCTGAGGTGGCTCGCCTCTTTGACCCGTTAGGCTGGCTCGCACCGATCATCATCTTGGGAAAGCTGCTGATCCAACGACTGTGGATCATGAAGCTAAGCTGGGACGATGATCTGGACGAGGAGACAACATCAACTTGGATAAGGTTACGGGCTCAACTGCCCGAGCTCGAGACACTACACATACCGCGCTGGTTAGGCATGTCACGCACGTCCACGTGGTATCTGCACGGGTTTTCTGATGCCTCCCAGCATGTATATGCAGCAGAAGTGTACGTTATGGTGCAGAATGGCAACGCTGTCGCAACTTCAAATCTACTTGCTGCGAAATCCAAGGTCGCTCCACTCAAGGCGCACACTATTTACAGGCAAGAATTTTCTCCCCCAGATTGCTCTAGACTGCGAAAAAATTTCTCTAGAGACTGGAGAAGAAAATTATTATAATTTCGCGGGGACGAAAACTTTAGTTCTTAATAGCTTAAATTCGAAAGCATCTTTCACGATGAAACTTTACAGGTAGATTGTAAATGAAAAATTCTTTCCAATTATGTATCTCATGTCCGATATTTCCGTACATAAAAAAAGATAAGGGAAATATGACCAAAAAAAGTAAGGTTAAAAAGCTATTTTAATGTATATAGGGTGCGTCGGCTCCCCGCTTACTCGTCAAGCAGGGCGCTGCCGCGCCCTTTGATGAAATATCTCTATAAATATGCGTTTTACATAAAAAAAAAGATATAATTGTATAATTTTGAATATTAAATATTGCTTATGAATTTCATTCACAAGTCAACTTTAGGTACTCTGTTTGTTTTTTTTTAATTTTAATAACTTTTATACTTTCTGTTGAGTAACTTTTTTGACTTTATTATTTATTCCTAAATTGAAATTTTTATTTTTCTCTTCTCTTATTGGTGGATAAAGAGTTGATGCTTCTGACTCAGAAAACTGTTTCAATAATAGTCGTGATGATCTATCTAAAACTTAAAAGCAGTGATGTGATAATGTCCCGGGAATGGTTTTTGTAGATTCAGATCTAGGTTTTAATTTTTTAGATGCATCCGTATAATCATTTTTTTTTTAATAATACAAACATTCAATAGTTTAAAAAAAGTCTTTTGCTGATTCATAAAAAACTTTTGATGTTAAAATATGATTATCCGTAATTTTTTGCAGACTAGCTCTTCGAACATTTTTTTTCGTATCACCTATTCCGTCACAAGCATTTTTTCCATGTCCATTAAAAAAAAAATATAAACAGAGTGCCTAAAGTTGACTTGCAAATCAAATTCATAAGCAATATTTAATATTCAACATTATACAATTATATCTTTTTTTATGTAAAACACATATTTATAAAGATATAACGGCCTATAGGCTCTAACTCATATAAAATAATTTTTGAATATAGTAAATAATTATTAGCCACTAATGAAAGACTATTTCGTTTACAAAAATAATAAAACTTATATAAAATTTTATTTTATTTTATTTCTTTTTTTCTTTTCTTATTTCAGATTTATTCGTTTGTTTTCATTAAATAAAATGTTGTAATAAATAAATAATTTCTGTAAAATTAAATGTAAAATTTAATACTCTTTCAATATGTGGACTTAGTTGTAAGAAATGCTTAACCGAATAAATGCGTCATCAATACAGAACACAAGGCTTAAATGACAGTCACCCACCATAAACAATGACGCGTACTCAATCTCTATTTATAATGTGACGCAAGATTATTATTTGTCAATTATATTAAATAATATATTTTTCAAGAACACTATGCTTTTTATAAAACCAAATATTAAATATAGTAATATTAACAACTTTTATAATACTGAAATTTGCGCTAGAAAAATAATAGTTTGTATGGTTATTTCTGCGTTTTTTTTATGATTTATTATACTCATACGCACATTTATTAATTTTCTTTATTAGCCATAATCATAAAATTATTAAATTAATCTTGGTATTAGATTTTATTACTTTAACAAAATTTATTTTTCTGTATTAATATTAATCATTGTATATCATTGTATAACAACATTTGTATTAATTAAGTCCGTCAATTTATAAGTTATCGCTTAAATAATTATTGTTCAGAATGTATAATCGGAATAGTATTAAAAATTTAAGATTGTTTAATATATAGAATCAAAGAGCGCTTTATCAGTATGATCTCATATATACATATGAGGCTAAAAGTAGAACCTTTATTTATGCATGCACATAGCTACGCAATAGACGAATATTATTTTAAAATAATATTTCCCAATTATTTAATTAAATCGAAACCTATTTGTTCGAAGTAAATGTTAAACAACAAAATTAATATTTTTTTCTAATAAAAAAAAATAAAAATAAATAATTTAATAGTTTATATTTTCTTGACTTTTTGTCTAAATCATTTGTTCTGCTTTATGAGCATAGTGTGATTTGGCAAAAAGGTAAAACAAATTAAATCAGTTAAGTGGGGCTTCATGAGTTTGTGCTACTGATTATTTTATTAAAGAAGGATAAACAGTTGCATTGTTACAATAAAAGAAAATTCATAAAATTAAAAGTTTATATTTTCTTGACCTTTTTATCTAAATCATTGCTTCTGCTTTATGAGCAAAGTGTGATTTGGTAAAAGGGTGAAACAAATTAAATCAGTTAAGTGCGACTTTATGAGCTTGTGCTACTGATTATTTTGTTAAAGAAAAATAAACAGTTGTATTGATATTATAAAAAGGAATTTTCAAAAGAAAAAGAATAATAAAAAAGAATATATATATTGTAACGGGCGCGGGGTTAAAATACGTCCGAACGCCGAGGGAATTCAAATTACGCGCGCAATCGCGGGGAAAAGGAACATGACGAGCCATCGGGCGGCGCGCGACGAAACCTCGGTGCATGACGGAGCACCGAGCGGGAGAGCGGGGAAGAAGAGCA
>JAWWEQ010051413.1:0-10208 GCA_035583055.1 Torymus tubicola | reverse complement strand
TCTGGAAGCCGGAGGATCAGCGAAGGTGATTGCAGCGGAGAAGGGTTGCTAATTCTGAACCCCCTTTTCGAGAGCGGAGTCTCTGGCCGAGCAGAGGTAGTGATAGGGTGACGGCTAGGTCATCGAGAGAGTTTTGGCCACGATTAGCAAGTCACTACGTCACAGAGTATCTAGAAGTATTCAAATCATTTGTTAGAGCTATTGACGGGTTACAAGCAGAGCACCATTGCTATTATGGAGATCTATTACCAACTTTGATAAGTTTGAAGAACAAATGGAAACAATTATCTGTGAGTAATGTAGCGCTGTGTAAACCATTGTCTATGTCGTGTCTATGTGTTGAGGCGGGTGAGCGGCTCCTTTCTGAGATATGCTGCCCAGCACTCAGGTTAACGCCCATTGTGATATACCCTTTTGCTTTGTCGATTTCTAATTTCCACCGCGTTGAAGCCTTTTGTCCATCCGCTCTGTGACTTGGCAGACGGACTGAAGACTGTGTTCTCTTAACGTTTCAGGCTAAAGGAAGCATTCGTTCCACGCCCCCAGCCTAGTGCCCACAAAGGCCGGACACCAGCAGAGGACATGGAAGGTTCACTCCTCCGGCCCTCCACACCATCTGCAATTTCCCTCGTTTAAAATTGTGCGTTGGTGAGATAGTATCTGACCTACCAGTGACCCGTAAGCCAGCCTACTACCCTCCTTAGCCTAGGTTTATTCAGCCTACCTATGTTTTGAAGCCATTGTTCTGGCGGGGAGTCACTTAAGATCCTCTTGGCTTGCCTTAGACCTGACGACTCCCGCCATTTCTTTAGTATTTCCTCCCTCATTACGAGTGAGGTTCTTTTCTTAATTTCACCCGGCGGAACGCCTACCGAGCACTGAGTCGCTCTGACCCTGCGAGCGCCTCTTCCCGCCAGACGATCCGCCTTCTCATTGCCCCGGATCCGTACATGCCTCGGCACCCAAATAAGGGTGACCGCATTGTTACGGGCCACGGCCGTGAGGATAGCGATGCAATGTAGCACTTCCTTGGAGTAGATGCTGGTGCAGCTGAGGGCTTTAGTGCAGCTCTGCTGTCTGAGCAGATGTTGATGGGGCAACCCTAGTTAGCTGTACTGCAGCACACTCCGCTATGGCTCTTACTTCTGCCTGGAATACGGATGCGGATTACACCAGCTCCGTAGAGCTACCTTGCTCCCAGGCACCCGCCCCCACGCCATTTTCAATTTTGGAACCATCTGTGTACAACACTACGCCCGTTTGGGTGTAGGGGTGGGTACCGCTGGTCCATTCTTCTCTGCCGGAGATGAGCACTTTGTAGGATTTCCGGAAAATAATCCTTCGCCCTAACCTGTCACACCCCAAATACTTGATCAAGCCCTCCCCCTGCTCCAATAACCTCTCTAATGCGCCCCCTAAAGCCAGTCTTTGTACTTTGTCAAGTGAGCTCTGCTGAGTTTTCAGTGAGCATTTCTGCCACCAAACCAGCGCTCCGTACGCTATTCTGGGTCTGATGATAACTTCATACAACCACCTCACGTTTTCCGGTGACAGACCCCAGGTGTTTCCAAAAGCTCTCCTGCAGGCCCAGAAAGTATTAATAGCTTTGTCGCATATGTACTTTATGTGTTTACCCCAATTGAGTTTGGAATCTAGCGTCACTCCCAGATACTTAGCTTCATTCACCAGTTTCAGGGATTTGCCGCCCAGTTGCACTCCCCCAATAGGTTTGACCTTGTATCTGGTAGTGAACAATATCATGTTAACTTTATCTGGATTCACCGACAGCCTGCCGGACTCACTCCAAACTTGCACTATGCTTAACGCATGCTGCATTAGTCCTGCAAGTACGTGCTCGTCCTCGGCTTTCACTAATATAAGGATATTGTCCGCATAGGGTTGGGCAAAGAAGCCGGCCTCATTCAGAAGTCTTATTAGATTTGGCCCTTGTGTTTTCGGTTGTCTTAGTAGCTTGAGCAATCTTGCCGTATCAGAGACACTGCTCATGCTCTCGCAAAAATTCTTCCAGCCGTTACTTTTGGCTCTCTCGATTTCCTTTTTGTACTTTGAGACTCTCTAAAAGCTTCTCCATCGGCTGGATTGTTCGTTTTCTTAGACCTATTAAAAAGTCTTCTAGGTTTTTCCCTCAACGTCTCCAGTGTGGAATTCCACCAAGGTACTCCCTTTTGCATTGGCTTCTTGCGTAATCTGCAGTTGTTTTCGTAAGCACTAACGATGTTGTTCATTAGCACCTCACCGCAGTGATCGAGTTCCATTTGATTGCTATATCTACCCGGGAACGTCCTGAGCTTTGCCCCCAGTTCTTCACCGTAGCTGGCCTAGTCCGTCTTCCTCGGGTTTCTGTAGAGCCTAGATTCAGTGCTGCGACCTTTGATTTAGAAAACTATGTTGTTGTGATCCGACATAGAGGTCTCGTCGGAGACCCCCCAGCCCGTGATCGCATTCCCCATGTTCCTCGAAGCCAAAGTGATGTCAATGAGCTCCTCCCTATTATGATTTTGGAAGGTAGGCCTATAGCCTTTGTTCAGAAAGTCAAGGTTGGTGGCGGAGAGGAACTGCAGGAGCTTCTCATCCCTGTTGTTCGTGTCCGAGCAGCCCCACGTCAGATGGTGTGCCCATCACCCCAACACCAGGTCCCACCCCTTATCCTCACAGAATTTAATTAGTGCTATGACCTCCGCTGTAGGGCAGAGGTTTGATTCGCAGGGAAAGTAGGCTGAAGCGACAACCCCTTACTGCTTGTTACCATTATTGTCTTTGTACCAAAACTTAGCCGTCGCTAGGTCGCGTAAGCAGTACTTGGGTATGGCTTCTACTCTTACAATTAGACCCTTAACCAAGAGGCAGGCTCTAGAGTTGTCCACCCTCCCGCATATCCGTTGTCCGCATCCCCTCAGGCCAGAAATCTTTGTTTTGTATAGCCAAGGCTCTTGGACGAGCGATATTCATATGTGCATCCTTGCCTTGCGTCTGGCTAGTACCGCCGAGGCGTTTTTGCAGTGATATCCACGTCCTGCAGAGTGTTGTTCCCACTTTCAACTGTACTAGCAGTGTTGCGGTTCGTCGGAACCACGTCCTGCAGTGAATTTACTAATAAGGTGCTAGGGAGTTCAACGTTTGTAGACGCTTTTAAAACTACTTTCTCTATTTTTTTCCAATTCCATGTGGTTTTTACAGCGGGTGTATTTGTGTTAGTGGTCGGGTAGTACTTTGACTCTCAGATTACCCCTTACCGAAGACGAAGGCGCAGCTTCCTCCCCCCAAACCGGTGGCCTCGATAGAGCCCCCTCCCTGGATAGCATGGCCCTATCCGGTCACCGTCCAGCACTGCTACCCAGGAAGAGATTATTCGCCAGCTGGTGGGTCATCCAGGAGTTGGTCGGTTACCCCTTCCCGGGCCTCTGTACTATCTGGCGGCCTGGGAGCGCCGAACAACCCAGTTTTTAAATTGTACCCTCTAGTAAGAGGAGAGATGTCCCTTGCCAGACGACCCAGATCAGGGAATTGAGAGCCTCCATAATTTATCCCGTATCGTGTGTGTGTGGTGTATTGGTGTATCTCTAGTGTGTTGTGTGTGTATGTGTGTGTATGTGTAGTGTTCCCTGACGGGCACTGCCGCATTCGCCACGTCAGAGGATTGCTCCTCGTTACTGCTCGTGCCGTACAGACTTTCTTGTTCCTCACTCCTCTGTACGAGGGCTGAGGTCCGAGACGTGCCCTGCCCGGGAGTCCAGCGCCGGACGTTCCTTACGGAGAGCGGCGCTTTCCTCCTACCATACTTCACTTCCATACTCCGAACCAAGGGAGAGCCCTTTTTACGGGGAACCCTTTCACCCGCTTGTGAATAACCCGTTTTACGGGGATCTGTCAATCATATTCCATTCACGCTTCGGGTCGGGCACGCATCGTTCACACTCTTGGAGTAACAACCCCCCCCCCCCCCACGGCCCAGGTCAGATAACTAACCAGGCACACGGCAAGGTGGCAATTCTTCGGCAATTACTTAATGGTTTAATTTTAAAATTAAACAAAAGATTCGCTGATTTTTTTATTTTGGACCGCAATGGCGAAATAGCAACAATAGCGGCATTATTACGTCCTAAATTCAAGACAGCTTGGGTAGCACGTTTAGACAATGCAGCCCAAAAAAAGCTAAAGAAATTGCCTCAAGAAATGACAAGTTCTGAATTTGCAAGTGAGCAGCCGGTACCAATGGTCGAAAGTGATGATAATTTTTTTAAATTTATGGACAACTATAAAAATCCCATGCTGACGTCTTCGTTTGTTTCTCCTGAAAACAGCGACCATGAATTACTGCGGTACTTGCAGGACCTATGAAAACACTACATATTTTTTGAAAATATTCAGTTATAAAAATTCATTTATTATGTTTAATACTCCATTGCCTTTATCAGAGGTTATCTTCACAAGCAACATATTAGATTCGCCTAAATTAAATCGAATGTCTGATTATTTATTTGAAAAAAATAAATAATATATTTTATATAAATAAAATATTGAATTTTATGTCAAATAAATGCACAATAAATGAGAAAAAAAGATCAATTTACTTTAATTTATTTTAGCCCACAAAAATAATTCATGGTTACTAATTAAGCAACTATTGCATAGGAAAAAAATTATGACATTTTTAAAAACCGCTGGCAATAGATGCGCAGTTAGCTTTTTCAAACAAATTTTTTATTTATTTTTATTAATTCATAATAATCCATTGCAATAGATGCCCATAACTAAATTTTATGTAAAGGAAACAAGGTTATTTTTAATCGAATGTGTACCATTAAAAATTTGAAAGTTAATTTTCAATTAAATTCATGATTAATAATTCAAAAATTTATTTTAAATCGAATGGATTCGATTAAAAATTACAGAGTTAATTTTCAATCGAATGTGTCATTTCTGTGATATATAGCATTTATATTCTGTTATAAAGGCAACCCAAAGAAAATAATGTGAATATCACAGAGATGATATAAGGTGAACTACCCGATGTCGAGACAGTTTTTCGGCATAGTCACAATTAAATAATATTTTTGAATTGTATGTGCCAACTTGTTAAAATCGATGATGTACTATGATTAATTAAGCATCAATCTTACATATTTATACAAAAATAAACTTGTTTATATGCCTTTTTGTCGGCTGCTTTGTACGCCCACGTGTTTGAGGTTAGTTTCATTGACATAGACATTCACTCAAATTGAGGGACTAATTATCATAAATTACGATAAAATCATCTGAAAGATTAAGAGTTGTAAAATTTCTCTTGTAGTAATTAAAACTTTTCTTTATATATCCAATAAACTGAAGATTTTTTATTTTTCTTTATATGATTGGCTTTTATAGTATTGGATAGGTCGTATCTTTTCTTGTAATATTAATACAACATCATTTAAAATATTAACTAAGATAAGTATTTATATGTTTCAAAAAGTGGACAAAATTTAATAGCCAAGAAATGATTCTTTTTAATGATTTGAGAGATTTTCCTTTCACGGCTTATTTCTGAAAATCTAATATTTAGAACTTTGGCGTTACTTTTGTTTAGACTAGTTGATGGATTTTCTTCTTGGGATAAGGTCAAATTACTTGAAATACACCCACCAATGATATACAGATCTGGATTTAAAAAATTTTTTGATTAAGTGTTTTTTTTTAAACCATTTAAATTGTCAAAATTAACAAGAAAAAAAATGGTTTTCTACATAAAAAACATACTTAATGAAAAAATTTTAAAAATCCCCTTCTTACTATAGATGGATGTATTACAAATAATTTGCACTTTACACTATAAAAATCTATCATCGAGTCTAACAAAAAAGTAACGTCAAAGTTTTGTTCTAAAAAGGACTATATTTCAGTACTAAGAGCATCAAAGGACCACTATCTTTGTTATAGTATTAAAAAATAGTTATAGTATATAATATTTTTTATTGATAATAATATTTTATTTTATTTTTTCAGCTAATTCTGATCTCAGTGGATTATAGCTGTAAAACCTCCTTAAACGGGAAGGTTGTAATGTCAACTAATTCGAATATTCTCTTGTATTTAATGTATATAGTATATAACATAAAAGCAAAAATATTCATCAGTAGAATTTTTTTATAATGTCTAAGTTATTGATTAATATTTCATGTTACAGTAAAACCTTATACATGCCAAAGATTTCCTTTTTATATTCTTTTAATAATTGTCAAAATAAGATATTGTATATATTTATCTAAAAACTTCAAGCAAAAATCAGCTGCACAAAGAAAATCAATACGTTTTAGTTGCAATGACGCGTGGTTAAGGTGCTCTTACACCTATAGGTCACTGAGGCCAAAGTTACCTGAAAAAATAAAATAAAATATTGCTATCAATAATAAAACGTTTCTAGAAAAAAGTTTGGCGTAACTTTTTTTTAGACTACTTGATGGATTTTTATGGGGTAAAGTGTAAATTATTTGTAATCTTTTGTACACTCTCCTATGGCACGAAGCTCTGGATTTTTTTAATTTTTTGATTGTTTATTTTTTATGCAAAAAACCATTATTTTGTTGTTAATTTTAATAATTTACATGGTTTTTTGCATAAAAAAATACTTAATCAAAAAATTTTAAAAATCTAGAGCTTTGTGCCATAGGTGGATGGATTACAAGGAAATTCTGTGTCAATGAAACTAACCCCAAACACATGATACATCCAAAATAAAAACAAGTGGGCGCACAGAGCAGCCGACACTGATAGTTGACGCTGCGACTATTCGAAATGCGAATAATGATAAAACAAAGCTCGATTCAAGGACTTATTTTTTTGGTGACAGTTTTAAGTCAACTTATTGAAAGAATTTATGGAAATTTCACGTTTTTTTTCTGAATAACGGAGCACGAAAAAGGAATTTAATTTTAAAGGCACATCTACAGAACAGAGTTTTTCATCTTCTTTAAGCCTTTACGAATGTAAAAAAAATATTAATTTTTCAAGAAGTTACAAGCAATCATAGATACGGTAAGAAAATGATTAAAAATTTCTCTTCATTTTCAGCGATGAAATGGATCGCTTAATGGAATTTTTAACCATTCTCTTACGGTATCTTTGATTGCTTGTAACTTCTTGAAAAATTAACATTTTTTAACGAATCTGAGCTTAAATTTTAGCTTTAACTGTCTACTTTTATAATCTACTTTGATCGTTTTCGTATCATAAATATTTGCAATGTGACACTCAATAGAAGGGACATCATTTTTTAACGGAATAGAGCGTATTTGAGATTCAAAAGTAGCACTAAAAAAATATACCATTGGATCGGTTTCGGAAATATTCTTTTTTACATTCGTAAAGGCTTAAAGAAGAAGAAAAATTTTGTTCTGTAGATGTGCTTTAAAAATAAAATTACTTTTTCGAGCTTCGTTAGACAGAAAAAAACGTCAAATCTCCTTTCACTTCTTTCGATTTCAAGTTGACTTAAATCTAGCACCAAAAAAATATTCCCTTGAATCGGTGCTGGAAATATTTTTTTGGCATTCGCAATAGCTTAAAGAATATGAAAAACTGTTCTATAAATGTGCCTTTAAAATTAAATTCCTTTTTCGTGCTCCGTTGTTCAGAAATTACTGAGAATGTTAACTCTCGTTAACATCGAGAGTTTGTTCATTATCATCATCTGCTGTATCTATACTCAAATATTCAATAGTATGCCCTTCCATTCTGTTTAAAATTTCATTATTAATATTAATAACATCATTATTCTTAGGCGCCAGAATAATTTTATTGTTTAAATTTTTATCGTTAATTTTTATTTCATTTCCATAAATTTCAGTAATAATATCTTCTTCTTGGTCATTATATTATCTGGGATGTGAATTAACTCATTTTCTCCTTCATATGAATTTGAACGTTTTACTTCACGTACTTTTAATAGCCATTATTTAAAATAAATCATCAGATATTCGGAGATTTTCAGTTAGTGTTTTACGAATAAAATTTGGCCATATATAACTGGACTTGACTGAATTTTCAATAACTTCAATACGACTACCATGCCGAACAACTGATAATATTGGCCTAAAATCTCCTGAAATTAGTGCAGTGCAGTTTTACCACTAAATATAGATATTTGACATTGCATATATCTTGAACAAGGCGGTCAACGGCTTTCAAAGCAAAGTTAGATGTCATGGATACTTCATCCCATATTATAATTTTTACTTCTTTAAATTTTCTACCATCATTTGAATTACGTTTCACGTTACACGTGGTACTCTCGGTTATATTCGAAGGTAATTTAAATGTGGTATGTACTGATTTTCCACTTTTCGATAAATTCGCTGCAATACCCGTCCAAGCTACACATAAAAATGGTATATTAGAAAAGTTCAAGTGATCTATTAGAATGTTAAGTAAATAACTTTTTCCACTGCCTCCTGGTCCATCAATAAAAAATACAATTTTTCTGTTTTTCTTTCATACTTTCTAAAACAGCATCGAATATATATTTTTGATTGCTTTTGAGTGTATTTATTTTAAAATCTACTTCATTCAGTGTATTGCATTTTTCATTAAATGTCTCATCATTATATTCTTCTGCATACGTTGATATATCTGGTAATTTCAAATCAGTCAAAGAATATGCATTTATTTGTAAATTTTTATAAATTATATTCAATGCAATATTTCACCTACCCTTTTTTATATTTGGGATTATAGAAGAAAGCTTTATATTTTTTATATATAATTTTGTATATAATTCTCTTGCATTAATAGGATTACGATAAATACAAATAAAAGAAAATAATTCACAAAGTGCCGTAGGAAACTGTACTTGTGTCGCTTCTTTTAAACATCTGTCCCACTCTTCATCCTCATTTCCTAGATTTTATGCTACAGAAGCTTCATAAAATGTGGGATATATTACACTATTAACGGTACGTAAATTTTCGAATGAAGTAGCTCCTTTGACGCGAAAAGCAATAATCTAATGAAATACTTTTGCGGATCTTTTGGATTAACTAAATACATTCTACTTAATATAGGTTTCTTAGCTTTTTCCTTCTATTCCATACCTTAAGTTTTTCATCAAATATATAAAATGTTGGAATTTCGAAATATAAATAATTCCGTGCTTTCGAATCAATTTGATTTAATTTAAAATATGCTGTTAAAGTAGTTTCAATATTTTTATTTAGTATTTCGTTTTCTTAACCTTCTTTAAAATATACTTCTTGTGCATTTTCATCGTGTACAGCTAAACGTTTTATGGTATGTGATGTCTCAAATAAAACATATTTCAATAGTCTATGCATAGCTTCTGGTGGGCATAGATATCTTGTATTAATATATTGTTTTTTCCATCATTTCTTCTTATATATAATGGATATCCTGATGATTTAAGAGGTGTTTGGCTATTAAAATTCTTAGAACAATTTTGCGTATTTTTATTCATACAAGGATAACTCATATTTTGCTCTCCACAAGGTCCATGAATCATAAATTGTTTTAGAACGTCATATAAATGTGGATAAATCATTTGGAATTTCCGCACTTTTTAGTTCGTCAATTTTTTCTGAAGTATTAATTGTATCGTTTTCATCTAAAAATAATAACAAATGCATGTGAGGTAGTCCTCACTTTTGAAATTCAATTACGTAAGTATACGCAATACTTTTTCCTAAAACACCTGGTTTAATCACTAATTCTTTGAATTCTTGTACTTTTTGATGAAATACTTTGACAGCAATATCAGGTCAATCAATTGCGGTTCATAATGTTCTAAATTTTGAGATATTTCTTTCCAATTTGGATTACAAGTGATTGTTATAAATAAGTCAGGCTTTCCGAAACGATTTACAATGGACATCCAATCCCTATAATTTTGCTTTAAAAATCTTTGGCTACCTGTAAAATTTGATGGTAAAATTAAAACATTGTTGTTTATAATTTTAAAAACCAAAACTAAATTACTTTTTTAAAGATGCAACGTTTAATGGTTAAAGGTTTAAGAGCTGAGGGTTTCAGGTTTTACTTTTTAAGCCTTTTAAGGGACAGTTAATGGTTTGATGGTTGAGGGTTTAAGGGGGCTAGACACTTTTTTTTTCAAAAAATCGATTTTTTTTATTTGCTATTTTTATAGAAAAATATCTGTAGAATATGCTCCACTTTACCCGAGATCGATATCTATTTTT